>JANHJO010008142.1:53020-69637 GCA_032468235.1 Pseudoxyrhopus heterurus | reverse complement strand
GAGTATAAGCCGAGGGTGGTTTTTTCAGCCCTTTTTGAGGGCTGAAAACTAGGCTTATACTCGAGTATATACAGTATACACCATAACCTCTAGTAAGGCCTCCATCATCTGTCTGGTCTCAACAAAAAAGGTATGGGGTCTAATCAATCAGTGGCATATTTATTAAACACAGAAACGGTCAAAATTCAAAAGAATAGATTCACAGGCATACGAACTGCCAGATGTTGAAATATATGAGCATGTCCTCATGCAAATGTCATGACTTGTGTATCTGCATCGTATGCTGGGATGAGAGCACATGTGAGTACATAATGGCAGCATTTGTGTGATGATGCCATTATATATATACTGCATTCTAACTACTGCACCAGGCTCAGTGGTTAGAATGCAGTATTGCAGGCAAATCTGCCCACAGCCTGGAATTCAGTCGTGAAAGGGCTCAAGGTTGGCTCAGTCTTCCATCTTTCTCAGGTCTATAAAAATGAGAACCCAGATTGTTGGAGGAAATATGCTGACATATTGTGTCAGAGTGCTGAGAGTGGGGCGGTATATAAATCTAAGTACTATTGATGTGATATTGTCATCACAGTTTCCTGCTGAATGGACTTGGACTGCATTATTCATATGCAAACATGTTGAAATGGGAGTACATCATAGCAACATGGCTAGACTGCAGCAATACAATCCTGAGTGCACATGTAAGACTACTACTTTGCTGTCCTGGCGCCAAAGAGGTTTCAGAGCTGGTTATCCCCCGTAGAGCTCCTCCCACCCATAGCAAAGGACTGAGTTAGGCGCAGGACTACTTTTTCTGACTATATTCCAGATGATCTAATACAGCGGTGTCAAACTCACGGTGTCATGTCACATCTATCGTGACTTTTTTCCCCTTTGCTAAACTGGGGGTGGGCGTGGTCAGTGCGTGATGCATCCAGCCTGCAGGCTGTGAGTTTGACACCCTTGTTCTAATAGGATAAGTATAGTTCAGGTGACTTTCTTAAGGCAATGTCATCTGATGGGACCCAGACTTCTCACTTAGACCATGACTTCCCTATTTGTGCGAATTGGGCAGTAATGTAAATTCCAGATAAAATAGAATAAAATCGCCTCCTTTCCCACAGGCCAGGGATAAACAGTGTAACAGTACCCTTCACTTGTTTTCTCAGTTTTAACCTCCATCTAATGCAACCAACATGGCCAGCAGCAAGGAATTATGGCAGCTGTTATCTGAAACATTTGGAGGGTTTCAAGTTACCTTGCCAAAAGCAATCCCCATTTAGAATTATTGCCACTTTTGTTGTTGTTAATGGGCTTTTTATCTAAGGATAGTATTTGTTCCTGAATATTGGGAACATTTGTTTGCAATGGTTTTTTTTCTGAGAAAACCACAGATGCGTATACAGCAGCACTTATCACAGAACACCTGGCTTCTACTTTATTGCTTTTCTTTTCAGTTCACTACACTGTGCTTTGCTTTGCCCAAGTGATAGGCCTCCATTTCCTTTGTACAGAAAACAGATCGTATGATAGATGGATGAACCACCATCTGCAACGATTCTTATCTTCATTTCTCCACACACTCTACCTATATCTAGAAAAGGAAATACTTAACTTTCATGGTTGTTTCTCAATGTTCACAGGGCCTGATTTTCACAGAAGTTTAAAAAAAGGGGGGTGGTATCTGTTCCTTGGTATGGAAAATATTTCTTGCAGCTAAGGTTGTTAAAGGTTGAAGGTAAATTTTAACTAAGTGGACTGTTAAAAACACACCCTTTTTATTGAACAAGCAATTTGTGGAATCTGGGCAGTAAAGTAACCCCACTAGAACAGAGTTCAGGAAAATCTTATGAATGCCTCTGGGCTGGAGTTTGTCCACAATGTCAAACTTTAAAAAAATATATCAGTAGGACATAGATAGCAGTGAAGGGAAAATGCAGGATTTGACCAGGATTATCCATGGGGCTCCATGGGTTATATACTTCACAGAGACAATAATTCTTCTGATCACAAATTGCTGAACGTTTGGAGGAAGAAAGTGTTTAAACCACTCTTAGCTTGAAAAGCAAAAAGTACAGCTTGTCAGCTGAAGAAGCAGTTATTTCAAATTTGCAGAAGAACTGACTTTCTTGTAATGTGCCAGGGCTATGCACTGAGGCTCAGTACTGCTTACAGAGCATGACAACATTGGATGTATCCCCCGAATCCAATCAAACTGATTGTGAATGTGACAGAAGAAGGAAATGAAGTATGCAAAGGCTGTGTTCATCTAGTATTTTTAACTGAGTCAGATAACAGTAGGATGAACACAATATCTAATCTTGGTTACGAATAATCTCGATTAGTATCTTATGGGTTAATAAGTTGGGAAAAGCCAGACTTGTTTGATTAGTTTATAGTGTAATGTATTTTGCAAACCCAGAAAACTGGTTTCATTCAGAATCAAGGTAAATTCCCCATTACAAACTTGAAGTGTTGAAATGATAGAAAGATCACATTTATTACTCTTATTTGAAGTTAAAGTTGGTTGGATGACTTCAGAAGAAGGTATAAGTGGGGAAATGACTCAAGTCTTGTAAGAACTTAACCAGATAAGAATCATATGGGCAAGATTTAATTAAACTGAAATTACATCAACATTTCATTTTTATCCTAGCCCTGCCCATTTATCTTTCTCCTGGTTTTACAGAGTATCAGTGTGCCTCTTAAAAGACAATGGGAAGTCCTTAGCCTGAAAAAGGTTGATTCTTGAAATGTGTACTCAGGACCTTCTTTCTTTCATTTCTTCTTTCTGACTTGTAAGAACTATATCATAACTGCCAGCCAGGGTGGGTTCCATTCAAAGCGGAAACTTCCTAGCCAACATATTTTGTGATCCTTGTAGCACAGATATCCCATATGAATAAGTGGGTCTCTGTTGATCAAAGTCTAGGGAAATTCCATGCTGACTATTTTGCATTCAACAATGGTAGAAAGTAGGATCTAGACAAGCTTATTTTTAATGTTTAATCTATGTAAGCCACCTGCAGCAAAACCCTCCTGGAACTTCAAAGATAGTGATGAAAGGTTTATTAGTACAAGATCCTGCTGACAGTCTCAGATCCTCAACATAGATTTCTTTAGTTGAGATGTATGTTAATTCTTATGCTGGTTGAAGGATTAAAAGGGAAGTTGTCCTAACCTCTTATAAGACCTAGGCAGAACCTCCACTGATATTTCTAATAAGATCCTAGGCTGCATAATAGGAACATGGAATCTGCTGCAGCTGCAGTATCTTGCAAACTTATGAATTTTCTAATATATTCTGTTGATGGTTGCGCAAATGGACAGAGAAACAAAGCAGCAGAAACCTGCTGTAATATAACATCTACTCTCCCTGACTCAAAGGGTCATATCACATCTTATTAATATGCACACCATAATATTTATACAATGATTGGTCAAGCTTTTGGCACACCTATTAGGCTTCCTTTGCAAAGAAAAAAATTCAGTTTTTCTCCCAATCATTTCTTACATCTGTCTGAAGTTCCAAATTAGCCCAGCCCAGACAGTTAGGTGCCGATGCCATTCTGAAGTGTTTAGTTGATAAGAATTCTTGTAATTTCTCCTGGAAGTAAGCATTTATGCTAGAAGAAAAATAAAAACATTTTTAATATCTAGAAGTCAACTGATTAAATAAACAGTTCTGGTATTCCAACTATTCCTTCAATCCTCACTGTAACCCTTACATATTATTAGCAGCATGATTTTTTTGGCTGATATAGCGATACTGAGTTTGGGAATGCTGTAAAACTGTTCTTCCATTCTTGTTCCTTCACGCGGCCCATAAGGAAGAACCTCCTGGGTAGAAGCATGCACATTGGGACATATTGTGCAAAGCTGAGCCAATTCTCTCTCTCTGCAGGTGCTAAATGACCAGCTGCGTGCTAAAGAGAAATCTATCTTCCTTTCCGTTCTCACATCTTTGGCCAATTATACAATAGAATTTTCTCCAGAGCAAACTCAAATTTTCTCTAGAGTAGGTCTTGGTGGGGAGGAAATTCTCCAAATAGTCAACTCTATAAATATTTTTATTTGATTCCATTAATTGATTTTCCTTCCCCCCCCTTGATAAAGTCTGAGCTGTTCTTAGGAGAGCTGGAATATCTAACAGGTTAACAATCCTTGATTTTTGTAATTTCTCAATGTAGCACTGGCGCAATGTACAGTACTAAGTTTTTTCAAAATTATGAATTAAGAGCCCATTTTTCAGCAGCTTGGCTTAACATTTTTACATTCCCCCTTCACTCAGTTTTCACGTTCTAATGTTGACCATGAAACCAGTGCTGAAAGAAAAGAAATTATATGCTTTAAATTCTAGACCTCACTTCCACAAAAATTAACTGATGTTTTGCTTCTCATCCAAAAGCTTTTTTAGTTCTGACTGAAAAAGCCTCTTGGATCAGAAGCAAATTTTTTCAAGGAAAAACAAACTTCATTTGTCTTTTGAAAAAGCATCTTTGGAACAACCATGACCTGGATGACTGAGAATCTCCATAGACATAATTGAGTTGCAACACTCCAAAGTTGCAGTGCTCCAATATTGCCAGAGAGTTGATGTTTCTCCCACTTTCTCTTTTACATTGCATTTTCATCATATTCAACCATTTTGAACATATTCAACAACTCCTAATACGATGGTCAACTGTGAGGGGATCGGAAGAATGCTAAGAGCCATTCATCTTGATCTCTACCTCATCCATATTTTCTGATATTTCTGGGGGCTTTGGCAAGTTGTCCCATTCCGATTTCTGATACCCCACTTGCAGGCATGACCACCAGGATGAGAAATCTGATGTTCGTTTGAAATTGGAACCTGAGCTCTGTCTTTGGAAGAGAAAAACCAAACAATCCTATAGCCATATGACAGCTAGGGGAATGCAATCTTTAGTCTGTGGGGCACCAAAAAGGTAATTGATTAAAGATTGCACAATAAAGACAACAAAACAAAGCTGAAAAGGACACCAAACATTTTTCCCATTTGCACCTGACCCATAGCTCAAACATCCCTTCAAATTCATTTCTTTCTGCCATGTCCTCAATATGTTGCTTTCACCACATTCACAGCACACATTTAGGAGTATTATCATCCTTAACTGATCCAGTATTAAAAAAAAGTTTCCTCCCTTATCCTAGCACATGTATTATCATGGATACAATCTGGCCTCTTTTGCTGATCACTCTGTCAGCATCATCAGGTGACCTCCAAGAATGGGATGGGTCCAGCATTCAATGGCCACCATGGGCAGCCACCCCTCCTCCAATCCCCGGGGGAATAGTTTTAGGACGCTATTTTACTTTGAGTAGCATGCTGTGAATCCCTGAGCCCATCTGTAGCTCAAAAGCCCAAGCAGGGCCCTCAAGAGTAGCTGAGAAATTGATGGGGAGGGGGACTTTGATCGGAGGAGAGTGAGAGAAATTCAGGAAACGCCCCTTCGCCAATTTTTTTAAACAAACACACTAAAGCAGGGGTCCCGAACCCCTGGGCCGTGGACTGATACTGGTCCATGGACCATTGGGAACTGGGCTGCGCAAGCGGTGGGAGAGCGCATGAAGCTCCATTTGTGCATGTGCATTGCATGCGTGAAACCATCCCTTTGCTACCACTGCTGCCGCCACTGCCAGTCTGCAGAGCCAGAAAGGTTGAGGACCTAAAGTGCATTAAAGTATGTTTAAAAATAATCTAAGCTAGTAGATGGCAGACTTAAGAGTGAGAGATGTGGGGAGCTAGAATGCAATATGTAAGTTGGTGAATTGGACAGGAGTTCTCCAACTGCACTAAGCAATTCCCCCCTTCCTATCAGCCGTTAGCCAGCTTTCATACCCAACTTCAGCCTTCTTCTAAAAGCAGCCGAAACACGAGTTTCATGTTCTTCCACCAAAGCCCTAAGGGGAGTCAGGACTAAAGAAATGGCACGTTATCCCATGACTCTGGGAAAGGCTTAATGAAGTAGCAAAAGCCCTTCTGCTAAAGGACAGTCTCCGCCATCTATGAATCAACCACAACCTAATGCCAGAATTGAGGGCTGTAGAAGAACTTACCATAAAAGCAGAAAACCCCCCACTACTTCACTGCAGGTACTCCTTGACTTATGAGCATAATTGGGACTAGAATTGCCACTGCTAAGTCAGGTAGTTGTTAAGTTTGATTTATGGATTATTATTTTTTGCCATGGTTCTTAAGCGAACCACCATAGTTGTTAAGTGAATCATATGGTCGTTAAGTAAATCTGGCTTCCCACATTGACTTTGCTTGTTGGAATCTGGCTGGACAGGTCACAAATAGCCAGGCACATGACCTAGGATGCTGCTACTGTTGTAAATATACGCCAGTTTCTAAGCGCCTGAATTTTGATCATGTGACCGTAGGGATGCTGTGAAGGTCGTAAGTCATTTTTTTCAGTGTCATTCTAACTTCAAATGATCGCTAAACAACTAGTTGTAGTCAGGGACTACCTGTTCAGTACTTTGAAAGCTCTCTGACTCCCTGTGTCTAGCCATCTCTCCCCACCATACTGTTATCCCAGATCATTGTGATTAGCTCATCATTGCCAATAAGGTACTGATGCTGAGAGAAAGGAAGGGCAGCCAAACCACTAGATTTAACCACTGGCTTTGGTTAACGTGCCCTGCACAACAAGTCAGAACAGAAGGTTTAAAGCCAGAACAAATTTTATGCCAACATAGTTTTATAATGATGTGAGGATGGGTGCGGAGCTGAACAACAAATGGATGAACTGAGTGCCTTGCTTTTCCTTGGAAATTCACAAGAATGAGAAATGATGGTGATGTGGAGTTGGCCACAGAAGAGTTTAGTAATAGGGGGATTGATGAATCTCTTATGCATTTCTTTGAATCTGACTAGCTCTGTAGAAGGCTGAAAGCATATGGGCAATTCCATACTTTATTCTAAATCTCAGCTAATTTATATTTCCTACCAACCTGTTCTGAGATTTTTATTTATTTGTTTGTTTACTTATTTATTACTTAAAGCAACAAGAAGATACAACAGTAAAGTACTAAAGTGACAGTGTCTGTGTTGTTTCCATACCATTCCTGGAACATATGCGGCACCCCTGCAAACTGTTATCAAATTAGCAATTCCGTATCAGATGACAGCCAAGTTCTAGTTCTGCATTCAACCTAAGAAGACCGTGTCTTGTGCTTGGTGGGATGAACTGGGACTACCCAGTTAATCATTGGTCTTTGCTAGCATTTGAAAATATTTGCACACTCCAGACTGGGTGTGTCTGCCTGCTCAAGAATCCAAGCAAAGGTTCTGTACAGTGAAGGCCAGATCTGCTGATTGCTAACCAATTGTTAACTAACACTGGTTTCACACATCACTCTAATGCAAGGGTCTCCAAACCAGGCAACTTGAAGGCTTGTGAACCTCAAGTCCCAGAATTTCCAACCAGCATGGGGAATTCTGGGAGCTGAGGTCTACAAGTTTTAAAGTTGCCAAGTCTGGAGACGCCCTGCTCTAATGCAAATATCGGGTGTTTGGGGACAGTGACCATGTATGACATTTTGAGAGGGTCCCGTGGCTGCCCTGGCAGGGTTAATTAGGCAAGTTCCCGTTCACAAAATGGTTGCCACAATTACTCTGGCTAGTTCCAGAACACCAATTTCCTAGAAGGCACACTGGTGAAAAGTTAGCCACAATCAACTCTCCAATTAACTTTGCCTTTTTTCGGAGGAAGTAGAAACATTTGAAACAAGACAATGAGGTACAGCTCTTTATTTTCTAAGAATGCATGAAGAGCTAAGGGCATTCTTAAAAGTTAAAATGATTCTGGAAATCAGTAGTTTATTAGGTAATATTCTAGCTTGCTAGTCATTTTTAAACCCTACATTTAAATGTCAAAGTACATCAGAACAAGGGACTGATAGTCATCAATGGGAGATAGCAATAGCAATAGCACTTAGATTTATATACCACTTCATATAGTACTGCTTTATAGCACCCTCTAAGTGTCAGCATATTGCCCCCAACAATCTGGCTCCACATTTTACCAACCTCAGAAGGATGGAAGACTGGATCAACCTTGAGCTAGTCAGGATTGAACTCCTGACAGTGGGCAGAGGTAGCATGCAATACTGCATTCTAACCACCGCACCACCACGGCTCCTATGGTGTTTATGAATATGCTGGGGTCCACAGTGAAAACCAGGATTTCAGTATAGTGTCTATTGCTATTAACAGGCAAGATCATGCATCATTGAGCTTACACCATTCTCAGACTGCAGATGTAGCAGAAGATCTACTTTCCCTGGCTAGCAAGATGACCAAACTAAACTGACCAGTGGAGAGCAGACCAGTTTTTCCACAATGAGAAATCATATCTATAGAAAAGCAGTGCAAAGAAAGAGAACTTTAGATGCTTCCCCTAGTCACCCGGTCCCTCCCACTGACCCTACAGATTTTCCAGAAATTTAACCTGCTTTTCTTCATCATCCAGTTAGATCAGCCTAACCAGATAGCTGGCAAGGAGAGCTGATTTCCTGACAGGCAACTGAAAGGCAGTGGTAATGCCCAGTAATCCTGAATATATAAGTAGTAGAATGCATGGATAAATCTGTACATTTACCACCCATCTAGCAGTCAATGACTCTATTTGCCTATCATGCTTGACAAGATCACTTAAAGAACCCAAATGATATGCAAACCCAGATCAAAATCAGGTCACAATTAGATTATTTCCAGGTCATAAACAGGCCTCCTAAGTCCCAAAAGTAGCCTGTATGACCTGAAACTTAGCTAGTATCATGCAAACGAAAAAGAGAGAATTAACTATGCCTTCTGGTATCTAGAGATAGGCATTAAAAGAATCTATTGTGTCCCTGAAAAATAGGAGGATTGCTCTGTTGCTCCTTCTTTTCACCTTCTTTCAAAGGAGGAATGGAGGTAGACATGGTTTAGCAAAGGCTCATCTCACCACAGCACAAGCATACCCAGGCAATCTTTTTGTATGCCACAACAAGGCTTTCATCTCATCTCCAATCTTCTAAATCCAGCTAGGAGGCGCCAGGTAGAAGAAGGCGGGTCTGTTAGATGTCTACAAGGTTAGCCTTCCAGGCGGCAGGAATGAGCCCTCCAAGGGAGACAGGCTGTACTGTGGGCCAGACTTCAGTAGCTATTTCCAGCCTTGTGGGAAAATTTGGAAAGATCTAAAGGGCTGTCCATATATTTGGCAGAGATGAGGTCCCCAGAGCATCTGAGGGACTGAAGCTGTCAAGGAGCTGGGATTAATGCCAACTGGTTGGTATTTGGGCTTGCCTTTTTTGGAAACCAAAACTGAAAGCCTAATTTAAGGTCATGAGCAAATATCCAACTCATTGCCTATGACAGGATGTTTACACAAACATTGCAAAATTACCAGCACATTCCCTGTAGTTAAAAGGAAAGAGACAGGCCACTTAGAGTCCCCCCTCCTTCTTTTCTCCTACAAATTCCCGCTGAGTGAATATGCAAAACCAGGAGCTACATGTATAGGAGCCAACCCTGGATATGGCAAGAGAAAACAGAGAATGATTCATGCATTTTTTTTCCTGTTGAATTTTTGGCAACCAAGAGATGAAACTGAGAATAAAGACTAATATCAAGTTAAACCAGAAACTTCAAGTGTTTGCTAAACAAGGCAAGCAACTCTATCCAAATAAATGTGTCATTTCTATAATCAAATATGGAACCAGTCTGATATCTTACATTTATTAAAACGCACTGTTATTATTACCTTTGTTTTTACAGCATCAGTATAATACTTATTTCACATTACAAAGTGCAATAGAGCAAATCCCTGCCTGAACTGCTTGCACTTAAACTTTTAACAGAACAGAGGAAGGGAAGAGAAATCAGTGATAAAAAGCAAGTAGGAAAATATTGCAGGTCAAATTTGGATTTACTTAGTCTTTCTCTACAAGGAGCAGAGGATGTCCATCTTTGTGTAGGGTGTCTAATGATTATAATTTATGGAATTAGTCCACATTTCCAACATTTTAAGGCATACTGATTTACACACAGGCTGAGTTTACATCTCACACTAGATTCAAATATGATCGACTATTTCATAGTTCTGGGCATTATGAAAACTTGTCAAAAAGTTTTTATTTAAGTATTTTTTAATATTAAAGTTTGCCCTATAATAAGACAATTTAGTCTCTATTTTTCTCTGCCTTCATAGACCATAATTCCACAGGGTTTTAAGAAAAGTACTTCAGCATTATTTACTCAAATTTAAAAATGTAAAACTGGGAGTTTGGACAAGAGGCAGAACTAAGGCTATATAAACTGGCTTTCTTTAATAAATTTGGGGCAGCTCTAAACTTCTGTCTGTAATTGGGTTACACTGGCAATGGACTGCTTCACTAATCTCTAATCTGCCTGACAACCACATGATGCAGATGTGATGCAGAGGTGCCTAACTCATGATTAAGCCTTCTTTGTTGCATTTCTTATTGCTCCTGAAAATATGTTCTTTCTTCTCAATAAAGCAATCCATTTTTCAAAGGTCTGGACATTCCACGTGTTTCTCTTTTCTGGAGGGCATTCCTTCTATAAGGTTCAGTGAAACTTTATATCCTCTGGCAGTCTAACTTTTTTCAGAGTTTGGCAAATTCTCAGATTCATTCCTACCATCTAGAAAATATTTGTTTCTTTTAACTATCCTGCTTTTCTAAATGCATTAAGAATACGTTCCAAAGGCTAGACGTTTTGCTTCTGGTCTGATGATGAAGAATTTTCCTAGATTCATAACAACAAAAAGGTGGTTTGTGAAAGTATGGGAAATAAAAATTACATTTTAAAAAAAAATGTATTTCTGTTCCTTACAAAAAGCTAGATATTCAGGCACATATTCTCATCTTGTTCTAGGAAATGCTCTGCAGAGCAAAATCAAGGTTTGGAGATTATTAAATTGTGACTAATCATAATTTAAGCTTTCTGGTGTTCATCCCCTGGTCCTGACAAAAGAATATGTTACCCAAGTCAATATGGTATCAATAATACAGATAGGCCAATCTCAAGGTATTTCATTTTCAATCTGCTACAAACAGGAGATCTTTATACAAGTAGTGCCTTAGTTCATGATTACTTTCTGACATCCAATGACTTTGTTTTACTAATGGTGCAGCGTTCTTAACTTGATCTATCTAAATTAAGTCTGAAGATTTAATAGCTAAAAACTGACAATATTAAAAAAAAATGATGAACTTGGAGTAGAATTGAGGACTATTTACTTATTGATTGATAGCATTCATTCTCTGTTTTCCCTGATAAATGTAATAATCCCAACGCAGACTTAAAAAACAGAATTAGTATTATAAAATTACGGAATGTAAACACCAGAACAACCATTTGTGTTCTTCAGTTTCTTTAGAGTATTCAAGAAAAGGAGGGCTAACACAGCAAATCTGATCCAAGCTTTATATAGATCACTGTCCTACATGCACACTTTCTTGGGATTAAATCCAATTAAAACGGAGGACAATACTGAATATATTTCAGATATCCAAACTCCTACATACATATATTTCTACCAACCTTATTTATACCAACAGTAATTACGAAAGTTCATGGGGTTGTTGGAAAAATTCTATATTAGGGTGTTGCACGGGTTGATCTGGAGGACAAAATTGTGTTCCATGGGTAAGGAAAAGAAAGAGATTGTGCTGTTGGAAAATGGAACAATAACTTTAAAAAATGCATGGAAGAAAACAACCTGTGCTGTTGAACACACAGATTAACACAACTCTTTGGTGCACGTATTTGACACTGTGTGGTCTTGATTATCTTGTCAACAGAAAGAACTCAGCAGACTGGATAAGTGAGAATAAAGAACACAGAGATCCAGTAAATGATGAGTTTTTATACCTCCGCCCACTATTACTAAGGTAATTTATCATCTTACAGAATGATGTCAGAGCAAAAGGTTATGACAAAACCATTTGCTGGTATTTGTAGCTAAACTGGCAGGTTACTATGGCCTTTTTAGTTAACATTGTCTGCAGAACTTCCCAAAGCAAAAAAAAGTGTGTTCAAGCAATTGATCAAGCAAGCCTAAGGAGATTTTCAAAAATGAATTGTTAGTTTGATTTTAACAAATGGCATTTCAGTTGTAGTTTCTTTCTATATTTCCCTAGAAACACTGGACCACATAAAAGTGGTGAAGGCTTGTAAGAAGATTTATGGTATGGAGTCATGTGAAGCTGAGTGTTTATTAGTTTTGTTCCATATGCTTTTGGAGGTAGAAACAAGTTGAAAGTCAAGGAAACAGACTTGGGTGGGGAAGTTGGTAGGATGATAGCAGTCAACAGGGAAAAGGTCGAACTACTTAATTGCTTCCTTGTATCTGTCATTTTTATCCAAGGAAAAAGTGGTCCTACTTGTCAGAAGCTCCAAAATGGGGAGCAAGAAAGAAATGCAGGTCAAAATAAGGAATTGATGGAAGAATATCTAATTGAATTCAAGTATCCTGGTCTAAATGGATTTTACATCCTGGTGTATTAAAGGAACTGGCAGATGTCACTTGAAAAATGACTGAAGTCATTGACAAATCCTGGAGCACAGAGGATATCCCAGAAGATTGGGGATCTGATGTTCTAAAGAGAGGATAAATTTAACCCAGGAAAATATTGACCTAATATCAGCTTGATGTCGATCCCTGAGAAAATTCTAGAAATGTTAATCCAGCAGTAGGCTTGAACAGGGTGATTATTAGAAGCCACCATGAGTCTGTTAAAAATAGATCACGGCAGAAAAATCTTTTTATTTTCTTTGATAATAGTAGATGAAAGGAATGCTACATACATTAGATTTCAATAAGGCAATTGATAAAATTGTATAATATTTCTTGACAAATTGGAACAATATATGATGGATGGTTCCACTACCAGATAGATTCACAATTGGCTGAACCATAGCCAATATATAGCTTTTAATGAGTCTATGCCCATATGGAGGAAAGAATATAGTGGGGTACTTCAATATTCGGTCTCAGTAATCTTCAACATCTTCATAAATGAGTGAAGATGAGGACATAGAAGGGATGCTCATAAAATCTGTAGATGATACAAAGCTGAGGGAGAAGAGCAGGTATAGGAAGGTTGGTAACATACCAAAAGGCAGGCTTAAAATTCAAATGGATTTTGATAGCGTTTTAATAGGTTGGTGGGCACCAACCAACAAGTGGTATTCAGGGGCAAGAAAAGTAAGGTTCTGCACTTAGGCAAGACGATCCAGATGTGCAAGTATAAGGGGAAAAAATGGTACCTAATTTAGCAATAATTCTTGCAAAAAGGATCATCTGGGTGTTTTAGTAGATCAACAGTGTGCCACAACTTCCAAAACAACAATTCTGGAATTTTGGAATTCATTAACAGAAGTATAATACCGTGATCCTGGGAAATGATAGTGGACTTTTTGCTGTACCGCTCATCTGGAATACTGTGTCCCATTGTGATCACTACAGTATAAAGACTGCTGAGGAACTGAAAAATTTCAGAGAAAGGCAACAAAGATGTTGAGGGTCCTGGGACTAAATCCTATGAAGAATGGTTAAAGGAAGTTGGTATGTTTGTCTCAAAAAAGAAAGGGTTAAGGGGAGGCATGATACAATTTTCCATACTTGAAGGGATAATCACAGTGGAAAGGGTGCAGATTTATCGTCGAGTATCTGAAAGACAAGTACCAGTGGATGGAAGCCTTGCAGTGAGAGATGCAAGCTTATAATAAAGAGGAATTTCCTGACCAGAAGAGTTCTTAAGCAATGAAACAGTCTGCCTCCTGAAGTCCTGGGTGTTTCATCACTGGAGGGTTTTTTATTTTTAAAAAAATGGGCATTTATGGTATGAGGATTCCTGACTGACACAGGGTTGGACTAGAGGACCTTAAAGTCTTTTCCAACCTTATGATTTTATCAAAGTTGTAGGCAAGGGGAGAGAAGCCTTTGAACTTCAAATAGGATTTATTTTTTAAAAAATCAAGGAAAGTTAGTTTTTGACATCAACCCCTAATGTAGCCTTTAAACCTAATGGCCCCAGAATTTAATTCATCAAGTTGGATGCAGATTTGGGCTGCTACAGTGAGAACAATTGTACAGACCCAGCTAAAGTCCAAATAGCGTTTAGCTAGATCAACCCTCCCCAGTCTGTCTTCCCCTGTGTATTATCTAGAATTCCCAACATGTATGCTGGTTAGGAATCCTGCAAACTGCAGTCCTAACACATTAATGGAAACCAAGTTGAGGAAGGCCATGTTAGATGATCTTGTATCGGGCAGCTTGCTTTTATTATTATCTTCCTCTTCAGATTGCATTCTTCATATTGCTTCTTCTTCAAAATAATTTGCTTAGAGATATAATCCAGAATTTTAGAACTAAACACGAAGCTATCTTAACTCCCGTTAACCTGAAATTACTTAATCGTTGCATGAACATTCTGCCAGAAGCTGAAGTGATAATTGGCATACTGGGATAGACACTAGATTCTTGCATTGGGAAGATTCCCACATCAAGTTGAAAAAAAGATTGAAAAACTCTAAGCACAGATGAAAGCAATAAATAAATATAAATCTGCCAATGGTTGAAAATTTAAATTTAAAATTTAAATTTATTCATAAATAAAGAATTATACGATGTATCCATTGGTGTCCTCTCTCTCTCTCTCTTTCTCTCTGTGTGTGTAAAGTCATGACATCATTGTGTAAATGACACGAATAATTATTTTATTTCATTTGTGCAACCGTGTCATGATGTATGTAATGTCATCTTGGCTTGCAGAGCCAACAAAGCCTATTCAGAAAAGGTCTCCTGCTTTCCATTCTCATCATCTCCTTATAGACCTGCATCCCTTGGGCTAAACACAGACGTTGTATGGAGCATTATGTCAGTAATGGATGAAATAAGTCAAAACTGGACAGGATCCAAACAACTCACAACTCCTTTGGGCACATTCATATTTCCTTCCAGCCATTTTTTTTCTTTTTACTTCAATCCTCCCCCCTCTGTTTTGTTTTCTTGTCTGCCCCACTCTCTTTCCATGCTTGCTCCACAACGTGGGTGAATGAATACAAAACACTAAAGGCTAAAGAGAAAAGGAGAGATTCGGAGCTTCCTCCCCCTGCAACTCTTGCCAATGAAGTCTGGAACAAATTTACCTCTTGAAAGTTTTGAAGGGCCTTTACATAATATAAGCAACTACTCAGAAGTCAAACGCAAACATTTAATATGCCAAGTTTTTCTTTGACTCAGGCTTCAGATTATTTATACAAGTGTCATTCTGTCCCAGTTCCCCAAAATTGTGAGAATAGGTCAAGGCGATCTGGACATTCTTCTCTTGGTTGACACAGATACCCTGACAGCGAGGTAGCTTTGTTCCTGACAACTTCTCATCAATGACTCACTGTGCTGCTGCCCTGAGGCTGTCTTTTCCATCAAATATAGCTGGCAAGCAGGTCCTTCCCCCACCCCCCGCCCAGCAAATGTGGTGCCTAAGAAATAGTTGCAACCAGCAGCATCCACGATGGAACAAGTTATTTCTGCCCACATCTTTACACCAAAGGTATTTTTAGAAGGGAAAATCATGCTTCCCACTAAGCTGAACTCCTAGAATGTAAGTCTTGAGTTCAGAACTTCTTTGACAGCTTGCTTGATTTGCTTTTTGAAGAAAGACCTCCTTAAAAAGAGGGGTGAGGAGTGGGAGACACCCTCTGGTAGGTTATAGGCTGCTTGATGTTCGCATAAATGCTTGTCTTTACGTAGCCCATTCTGGTTCCCATCCTCCCCCAATTACCTCCTCCAAGCACTTATATTTGCCTAGTTGATTTTTGGAGTTCTGAATTATTAATTGCCCAAATGTAAGAAGGTACAATAATCATTCTCAGATCAGATGACAGGGGATCCAGAAACTAGGGGAGAAACTATTTATTTTTCTTGTAAGAAAGACATCGTACAAAGCAATATACAGTGTGATCCAATGGAATACACATATCCTCTGAAGAAAGTCTCACCAAATCCACTGATAGTTCTTCCAATGGTTATCTGAGAATGGGTACAGTTTGAATAACAAGACAGTGGGGCCTGCACACAAGTCTGCTTGTAGCGCAAAATTCCCAGTAGAATACATACTAGCATTATTTAACCACTGTTTTGCAACCCTTGGCAACTTTAATTGTGCTTGCTGGTGAATTATAGGAGCCAAAGTCCAGTCATCTTATAATTGCTAAGGCTGAGAAACATGGATCTACCCATTAAAAGCCTATTGAAAGAGATGTACTTTTATACTTTCCTAAAGTGGGGAGCCAAATGCATTTTTTAAGGGTGTGTATTTCTAAACTAGGAATAAAACAGGACAAGGCTTTCCCCCTCAAGTGCCAAAAAATGAGCCTTTAATGGTAGGGACATATCCAAAAGGATGTTTCTCTACCAGACAGGTATGAAACAGGAGAGGCAGTCCCTTAAATAGTTGGGTCTTATATTGAAGCCTTTAAAAGCCCATCCCAATAACTTAGATCGGTGGTCGGCAAATGGCGGCTCGCGAGCCGCAAGCGGCTCTTTAGCCCCTTGCATTTGGCTCTTCCAGGTG
>JANHJO010008142.1:35868-48078 GCA_032468235.1 Pseudoxyrhopus heterurus | reverse complement strand
CTCACCAGGCTCAAGGTTGATTCAGCCTTCCATCCTTCCGAGGTGGGTAAAATGAGGACCCAGATTGTTGGGGGCAAAAGACTGACTCTGTAAACTGCTGTAAAGCACTGTAAAGCGGTATAAAAGTCTAAGTGCTATTGCTATTGCTATGGGTGACCAGGAAAAGCCAGGGAGACACATGACAGGATCCCTTGAAGTACCAGTTGGGTTTAGCCACCCTCTGCCACCAGGCCGGTCCCTTCAATTGGGACCCCATATGATGCCACCAGTTTATTTTCTCCCCCTCAAGCAGGGTAGAAAGAGTAAGGTCAACAGGGAAAGCTGAAGTCCCGAAAATAGTTTCACTGGTTCTTGTGCATGTTGCAGAGGGTTGGACTAGAGCAGGGGTGTCAAACTCAAGGCCCCTGGGCCGAATCCAGCCCACGGGGTGCTTAGATCTGGCCTGTAATGTATTGTGTTAAAGAGAAACCAACCTTGAGGCGATTCTAGTTGTTAGCTTTAACTGTTCAGGGGAAGGTTTTTGACATTTGCATTTGGGGGTAGGGTTTTGAAGTGATGTAAAGGCCTTGTTAGCCTTGAGTATGCAATCACTGGTTTTAGCGGCAGTGAGCCGTTCTGTAAGTTAATAAACATTGTTGTAGCCATGGTGGCTTGCTCCGTGCCTGTTGGAACCCAGTACACAACAGTGGCGATGAGGGTGGGATCCTGCAAGGCAGGAGCTGCTGTAAACTAATGGGACCGCAATTACTGGAAGGATAGGCTGAAAAAAAAGGCCCCAGCAGGACTAGGCCTCATCCCTGCTTGCCAGTAAGCCACACTGGAGGCACAGATGCAACTGAGGAGTTGTCACAGATCTTAAGGCAGCCTCGCTCCACCTGCAAGAGAACAGGCATTAAACAGCACCACAGAGGGTTTTTTTTAAAGAGGAAAATGGCTAAACTGGGAAGACTTAATGAGTTTGATATTACTCATCCAGAACAGTGGAGTTCATATGTTTCCCGAGTAGATAATTATCTCCGGGCTAACCAGATTACAGATGATGGTTTGAAGGCAGCAACCCTGTTATGTGCCTGTGGACAAGCCACGTTTGATATCGCTGAGAACTTGGTAGCACCAGCAAGCATAGAGACAGTGGCATATGCAGACCTTAAGAAAAAATTAAGGGAACATTTTGAGCCCAGGCTCTCGGTCATTGCCTGGCGTCATGCATTTGAACGAGAAAAGAGATCTGGGGAATCAGCAGCAGCCCTTTGCCAAACTTCGCGCCAATGCGAGTTCCCCGATTTGGAAGACCGCCTTAGAGACAGGTTAGTTTGTGGCCTGCGAAATAGCGAATTGCAACAGCGCCTATTCGCCATGGAAAAACTGACCTTCCAAGATGCATTGAAGGAAGTCATGGCAGACGAGGCTGCTAGGGGGGGCCATGAAAACTCTCCAGCCACCAAAAACACATGATAGTCCCCCAGTGGTTCATCAAGGGTATGTGGAGAGATCGGGGGAGGTTAGCGAGAGCGACAAAATGGATCAATTGTGGAGAGAGCCACCCAGACGGCCACGCTCCACAACTCCCCTATGGAGCTACGCAAGCTGTGGGGGACAACATGAAAGAGCAGAGTGTAGATTCCGTACAGCTGTATACTGTGCCTGTGGGAAGCAAGGGCATATTGCCAGAGTCTGCAGAGGTTGCAAGGGGGAAAAGAGATCTGCAATACAGCAGCACAAGGAAAAAAGGCCCCCAGTACAGAACAGAATCGAATACTGCTCAGGAAGGCGTAGTATCTGGCGTACGGGAGCCCTACACCCCATCAAGGAGAAGATAAGACTCCAATTAAATCTTGAAGGAGTTCCATGCTCCATGGAGCTTGATACGGGATTGGCTCTGTCCATTATATTGTCGGCAACTTTTGATCATGTGTGCAAACGCAGCCAACGGCGAGTCCCACTCAAATCATTGAGTTTAGTGTTAACAGATTTTCAGAGTCGCCAAGTTCCCGTACGGGGCAAAGCCACCATTAGGATAACATTTCGAGACTTTGAGGGCCCCCTCAATGTAGTGGGGCTGCGCACAAGCCTTATAGGATTGGAGTGGTTTGAGGCCCTGGGCATCAGAGTAACAGGCATTTGTCGAACCCAAATAGCCGACTTAGAAGCGGTTTGCCAACAATACGCTGACGTATTCAGTGCTGAGCTGGGACAATACAAAGGGGCACTTATTTCACTTAACCTCGACACAACAGTACCTCCGATGCGATTAAAAGCACGCAGGGTTCCCCTTGCATTGAAGCCTAAAATTGATGCGGAAGTAGATAAGTTAGTAAAGCAGGGGGTGCTCCAACCAGTGGACTGTAGTTAGTGGGAGACTCCCATAGTGACCCCAGTCAAGTCTAATGGGGATGTTCACATCTGCGCAGATTATAAGTGCACCATAAATAAGGCATTACAGCAGCACGCTTACCCAGTACCATCCTTGCCTCACTCCAGGGAGGCCAAATTTTTGCCAAGTTAGATCTGGCACAGGCTTACCAGCAGCTACCAGTGGATGATGCTACCGCAGAAGCACAAACAATAGTTACGCATAGAGGAGCATTCCGAGTGCGCCCACTACAGTTTGGGGTAAGCTGTCTTCCTCTGAGCCTGCCTACACCACCCGTGGCCACCCCCACAGAAACGGAAGTATCAAGAGCTGTAGAGCTGTCGCCACTCACAGGCGAGTCAAACGGCCACCTAGATCCTGTACATTCGGGGACGGATAATACTCCACTCCCACAGGACTCGCAGGTAGCACTGCGGCGGTCCACTGGGACCCATCCAGCGTATATTAAAGATTATGAATGTTGAGTCAATGGAGGAATAGCACTATTTAGGGGGGAGGAGTGTAATCTATTGTGTTAAAGAAAAACTAGTTTTAACTGTGCTCAGAGAAACCAACCTTAAAGCGATTCTAGTTCTAAGCTTTAACTGTTTAGAGGAAGGTTTTTGACATTGCATTCGGGGGCGGGGTTTTGAAGCAGGATGTGATGTAATGGCCTTGTTAGCCTTGAGTATGTCGTTCTGTAAGTTAATAAACATTGTTGTAGCCATGTTGGCTTGCTCCGTGCCTGTTGGAACCCAGTACACAACAAAAGTGTATTTGCTTCTTGTTGCAGAAAATTCAGAAGTACTGAACAGCACACTTGGGAAGAACCAAACTTTATTGGTGATTTGAGTGCCTGCTTAAAAGAAAGAGGCATAGATTTTTAAAGTCGTAGGAAATTGTAGGGATTTGATATGTTGGCCAATTTTGAGAAAGCTGGGCAGGTCCACACCTGGGGTTATTTTGATTGTTAGTCAAAACAGCCATTTCAGGAGCAACCAGCAGAGCTGGGGAAGCCTATTGTTAAGGAGTTGAAATGTTGAGATCATCAGCCTGGTTGGGATTGTGGCTTTTTATGTTGGAATTCCTTGTTAAGATTCCCCTTGGGCTATGCTATACTGTGTGCTAGGGAAGAGATTTCTAGTCTCTTGTTTAGAAATACTGCAGGGATTTTGTCTGGGGACAAAGAGCTTCAGTTTGAGTTTGATAGGATTAGATGAAGAGAAGAGATGGGTTTGATCTTAATCACATCCAAAAGATAGGGAGGAAAAAATGTGTTCCTTAGATCTGTTTTCTCCAGCATAGTTCCAAAATTTCCCCCAACCAGGAGAACAATTTTGGACATTCTCATGTTTGGAGTGTGGTGCTCTTGCTGTTTCTTTTTGAAGTGGTGGACAGTGGGGTGAAATTTCCTGTTGTTCATTATACATCTAATGTTCAAGTGGTCTGAAGTTTCTCTAGGAGCACACTTCAATTAAAGGAAAACATTAGGAACCTGCTCTCATTCTCAGCCAACTCTGTCACAGATTGTTGTTGTAGGAGTAAAATAGAAAACACCATGTAAATTGCATTGAGCTCCTGAGAAAGTATGAGATATAAATCAAACTAATAATAAAATTATATTAACTCCCTCCTATTTGGGTTTTTTCACTCTGGGAAGTGTGACGGGCAGAGACACTTTGGGATAATGGAAAGTTCAATAAATCCATGGCACTACTTCAGCAAAACATCCCAAAGGTGCTTTTTCAAGAGGCAGCTGGACTTCTTGTTTTTGCTTGAAGGCGTTTCGCTTCTCATCCAAGAACTGAAGAAGCTTCTTGGATGAGAAGTGAAATGTCTTCAAGCAAAAACAAGAAGTTGAAAAAGCACCTTTGGGACAACCATGACCTGGATGACTGAGAATCTCCATAGATACTTCAGCAAAATATTAAAACAGAAAATAAGATGCATTGTAGGCAATAAGAACACCATACAGAATCCCTCAGATTTAAAAATAGAAAATTTTTTAAATAAGGAAGAAAACTTTTGAGATATTGCAAGGTGTATCCTTTTACAGTTCTAGTCTCAGTGCATTGTTTTTACTGATACTTGATACGGATTCAGCACCCTTTTAAAGAAGATGTTCACTTACTTCTAGGCCAGCTTAAAATGAATGTGAAGGAAAGGAAGAATAGGGAACTAGGTATAGCTCATCAATAGTGACAGATAGCTGAGTAAGCATCCAAAAAAGATCTAATTTTTCTATTTTTTTTCTATTCTGTTCAAATTATAGCAGTTCTTTACAATATTTTTGGAAATCATTTGTATTGTTTCCTATAAATAACGTATTATGAAACCATATTTGCATCAGTTTATAGAGATTAGTTTGTCTTTCTGGCAGATTCTATTATCACGTGGTAACACCATAAATACTAAAAAAAAACCATACTGAATCCAAGATCCCTTAACAATACTTACAAATTAGCAAAATTTAAAACCTGCTGGGTTTCTTCAGGTTCTGATCACAGAGTGGTAGAGCTGAGCATCAATGACATATTGATGACACATCACTCTAAAACTTCTGATAACCATACCCAATAAGGTTCATACAGCATTAACTGGGGATTGAGTGACAGGGAAAGAGAGAAGGTAGAACTTTGCTAGTTGCCACAGTATAGTTCTCGGGAAGTTGAACAATATAGATATAGCAGACAAGAAACATCAAAGGTACAAAATAATCCATGCAGTCAAATACCAGCTCCATAAATTACTTGTACTTAATCTAAAAATATCTGCAAAATTCATCACATTTTATTCATTCATTCATTCATTTTTTATTAGCAAATATGCGTTGAGGGGGAGTTTACCATTTCCTTATCTTTGCTTTAATGCAGTGGAGAGAAACCAATGTGAGGCATAAAATCCCTTTTTACAGCCCTGAAAGCCCCAAATGCCAAGGCTTATTATTCAAACCACTCATTATTACTGTGGTCTTCTACCACTGATCATCAAAAATTTGCCCTCTGGCTTGAAACTTTTGGAATTTGAAGTTCACACATCTTAAATGTGTGGAGGTTGAGAAACACTGCCTTAGGATATCCTCAAGAAACAGGACCCAAGAATTTCATCTAGAAGGGCTTGGTATAAGGAAGAAATAGAAGAAAAGCAAATGAGCTATCTTCCACTTTGGCTACTTCAAATTGGATGGGTCTTTTTCCCCAGGCCTTCATATTGGGATATCACATCCTATGATATCTTTCAACCATCATTTCAGGAGGTGAATCTTTTGCAGGATTTTTTTGTCTGCAAATGAAGATTCGAAGTGACAGGCTGGATTCAACCAGCATGAGCTCGGATGATGTTGATTAGTATGGATTCACACACAACACACATTAAAAAAAAGGTCAGGGTTTTGATTGTGTAGACACAGCTGCAATTTTTCAACCAGACATCCTGAGTGGTTCTGAGAATTATGAATCCAGTCACTGTGCTTAATTCATTGTGTTGTGGAAGCCCAGGTTAATTTGGTCTGCCCAGCCACATCCTTCTTTCATGATCACACAACAGTAAACTCCCACAATATAGCAGTTTTTATTACCTCTTTTGATTTAGTCTCAGCAACAACACTCTAGACAAGTCAACTGGGCAAGCCAAGACAGCTTATATTCACACCAGCAAGATTTTCCTGGGCTTTTTAAGCATGATAGTCATGACAGGCAAACAAGTATAACAGGCATTAGCAGAGAGAAATGGATCAGGCCATTTAAACCCCAAATTGCAGGTGTGTAGGCTATAATTTAATCAGGCTAGAGGCAGAAATAATGCATATGCATGTCTCTCTATTTCAGAACTGTTGTGACAGCTCTCTGCTAATATACTATCTCCTTTCAGTTTTGCTGCCTGCACGATGTTCAGCAGTCTATTTATAGCTGGTAAACAATACAACCTATGCAATCTGCTGAGGAGCAATAATAGCAAAAAGTGGCTGAACTGGACTAATTGTGGCATCATTTTATTTTTCTTGTTAGGTTTCTTTTTAAAGTTTCTCTCCACCCAGGACCCAGCTTGCTTCTTTATAGATAAGAAAGACACAGCAGGAGAAACCAAGTAAGTGATTTCGGTTTGATAATGGTATTAAATTGGCAAACTGGAAAACCATCCATGAGTTTCTTTCTCTGTCACAGACTGATTAAGAATAGGCAAATAACTCCCCTAATGACTTTAAACTTTACATACCTAGATATGCAGCTGCAGGCTTGGTTCTGCAATTGCCTTTCTTCCTATAATCACAATGGCATCATTCCTGCCCAAGAAGAGAATAAAGTTGGATGCAACCATTATACCACTCTGGTTCTCAGCCATTTTCAACATGTTTCTGCAAAAAAAAAAAAAGGAGTAACAGACTGAAAAAAAGGCCTCCACGCAGGCATCAAGACCCTGAGATTCTATAAATGGCAAGCGGAAATACTGGCCAAAGAATCCAGATTAGCAAACATCATTCTAGAATAAAGGAAAAGTCAGTCTAGCCATCCATTGTTTCTGCAGGCAAAAACATGTCCGAAGACTAATTGTCACTGCTGATGCAACTAATTCTCCAGCTAGCTGCATTCAGGTGACGTCTACCAAGCCATGCATTTCTGTGCAAAAACCCAGAACATTGGGCTAAGTAATATACAGGTCTGGAAACAAACCAGCA
This sequence comes from Pseudoxyrhopus heterurus, assembly GCA_032468235.1. Lineage (NCBI taxonomy): Eukaryota > Metazoa > Chordata > Lepidosauria > Squamata > Pseudoxyrhopus > Pseudoxyrhopus heterurus. The sequence goes on along the minus strand of JANHJO010008142.1, from coordinate 41,050 downwards.
ATCATGAGTTGCAAGCAGCAAAATTTTCTGGTTATTCTGCAACCTTGGGAAACCCGCTCCCACCACCTCACACACCTCTGGGTGGAACAGGCATTCCAATGCTTTTCCCCAATGTTTTGTTATTTTATTGGAGATACCAAAGCTCATGTTTTGTATTCATTCTGCAGGTGGTAGCAAGCTGCTGAAAATATTTGCAATTTACACTTGGGGAAGACAAAGAACAGACAAAACAAGTTGGTTTTACTTTGCATTGAGAATGACTGTCAAATCGGTCTCTGGCTTATATCTGGCAGGGCTACTGCGTGTTTAAGAGCAATGTGACAAGCAGAATTTTAGAGCTGAAGTTTTTTTCTGGATGGAACTGAAGAGATGAGCAAAGCTACGCTTGCTGAATTTTCCACAATTACACTTCTGTTACATCCATGGAAGGAGCTTTCTTTTTTTAAAAAAAAAACACCCTCCTATCTGGAAAACAGGACCAAAGAGCAATGAAAAATGAATTATTATGGTGTCCCTGAGAATTAGGAACTGTTCTGAGGTCTGAGGCTGAAAATACTCAGCACAGATGGAAAAGTTAATGTTGCACATCACAACACTGGGCCAACAGTTTTTTTTTCCCTTGTGATATTCTCACTACAATATCCTTAAAAGAACTTGATCTGCAGATATAAGGAGTTACAGTAAATATATGAAAAGAACTGGCTGTTGATTTTGATAAGTTCAATCTGTGCTTAAAGGAGTCTTTTATAGGAACCAGAAATGGCCAAAATCTTATGGAATCCTTGGTGCTCTCTGAGCTTGGCTGTTTGCTTGTAGACATTTCATTATCTGAGTAGCAATAGCACTTGGACTTATATACCGCTTTACAGTCCTCTTTAAGTGGTTTACAGAGTCAGCATATTGCCTGCAACAATCTGGGTCCTCATTTTACCCACCTCGGAAAGATGGAAGGCTGAGTCAACCTTGAGCCTGATGAGATTTGAACTGCCAAATTTCAGGCAGCCAGCAGTCAGCAGAAGTAGCCTGCAGTACTGCATTCTAATCACTGTGCCACCGTGGCGCACTGAGGATGAGTAGGTAACACCGTCAGGGCAAATTGCAAAATCTGGTGAGAAAATATTGAATTGTGATGAGCTTTCTCACAAGGGGCCAAATAAAGTTTGCTTTAATTTTTAAATTTTTATGTCACTGTGGGAGTTTGCAGATAATTTGCAATGGAAATGCAGACTCTTTATGGACCAAAGGTGCATAGGCAACTGGGAAAAGATGACACAAATTATGTCATTTGCATCTGATGCATCTACCTTTCCCTCCTCCAGAGATCTCTTTGTGTAGGTATCATACTGCTCAGTCCCACATCACAGAAAGAGGACTTGGGGCATTTTTCTTGCTGATCATCTACAAGTTGAGCAGCATCTAGACAAGCTGTTCTATTTCAGCTTCAGAATAGAGCTGGAAGGAACGTTGGAGGTCTTCTAGTCCAACCTCCTTCTCAAGCAGGAAATCCTATACCATTTCAGACAAGCGGCTGTCCAGTCTTTACTAAAAAAAACCTCCAGTAATGAAGCACCTAATGTCAACTCGCATCCCTGGCCTACTCTCGAGTTGCCATAGGCAAGGGGGACGGGAAAACAAATTAATTAGGGCATCAGCCTGAACCCTGACACCTACAACTTCTGAAGGCAAGCTCCACTGGTTAATTGTCCACGCTGTTAGGAAGTTTCTCCTTAATTCCAGGTTGCTTCTCTCCTTGATTAGTTTCCATTCATTGATTCTTGTTTTGTCTTCTGGTGCTTTGGAAAATAAATTGATACCCTCTTCTTTGTGGTGGTCCCTCAAATACTGGGTATACTTCTTTAGGTATACTTCTTCCAGAGTATACCTTTCAGTTAAATCTGTGGTAAGGACAGATCTATAATGAATTCTGATGCTTCAGAAAGAAAGAAAACGCAGTATGACCTAACAGACAAGAACAGCAAAACATCTGCAAAACTTTGAGGACTAGAATCTTAACATTTGGCAATAGTTGAGCTTAGATCAAAGGAGATATTTAGGGAGACTGGGGCTGGACCAAGATGGCCACTGACAGGAAAAACAATCTAGCAGTCTGCCATCTCACATGAAATCCAGACATGATGGCCAAATGTTTGCCTAGCTTTCTTTTTTCCCATGGAGCTAATAAAAATACCATTTTTATGTCCTCAGAACTAAAAACAGAAGCAGAAACAACAAAAAAACATACTGTTCAATATTTTTACACAATTCATCAAACTAAGAATGTGGGCTGTTAGTGTGGACTTTGCAAAGTTTCAAGGAAAAGTAGGTTAGGGTGGGGAGAAGAATGTTTTAAATAGACACAAGCTGCATATAGCATGACCTGTATCAGGCGGCATAGGAGGAAGTGGTGGGCACCCACTGATTGAACATACACACAACTTTTTGTGAGTTTCCTCTCCACAGGCAAAACTGTTGGCATGGCATCTGCATGCTGTGAAGCAGATGTCATTGATTTCCCTCAGAACCCAGTAGCTCTTTTCTTGAGGAGATTATTTTTCTTCCTCTGTGAAAGTTCCTTCTTTATATGATAAGAAGTATTTGTGCAATGCTGTGCATCCTATCACCTCCCACATTAAAGCCCTGATAGCGCTATTGCAGCTTGCTAATGTTTGCTTCCTCATAACATTTCTCAGCATCCTATAACTAGGAAAACCAGCCAGATCTCCCTGGTCTTTCACAAAAAGGAAGCTGACAGACTTCCCAACACAACTGAAAAGTTTCTCTCACTGCCAGAGCTTCACGTCAGAAGTCTAACACGCACCACAGCATGACTGTCAGAAACAGTTTTTTTCGGGTCTTACACAAGCGAGCATTTAGATGGGGGGGAAAAACCGTGGTCAATAAAGGATTTCCCCTATTTGTTCACTTTGTTCCCTATTATTTGTAATTCATCTAGTCTGAAAGAACAAATGGTGTCCATGATGAAGAAATTGTTGGTTTTTCTGGGAAATCGAGTATACAATCTTACTTCAATAATGGATGTGCATGTGCACTAAAACATAGAGTATCCAAAACTGGGTGCCATGTCAGAGTATTCTGACAAAACATCGTCTTATTGGTTACTTCTCTGGGATATGTTGAAAAGGTCCCTCTACTTCCCAATTCTGGTAGTACCATGCCACAGAATTGCAGACTAATTCTTCTGACTGCCAGAAGTTTACCAGTTCGAGTCTCACTAGCTCAAAGTTGATTCAGCTTTCCATCTTTCTGAGGTTGGTAAAATGAGGCCCCAGATTGTTGGGGCAATATGCAGAATCCGTATAACTGCTTAGAGAGGGATGTAAAGCACTGTGAAGCAGTATATAAATCTAAATGCTATTGCTGTTTATGGAGGTATCCGATTCTAGGTACTAACTCGGCCAGACACTATCTACTCTCCAAAACCATCACCCATTAACTACCACTTCCTGAGATTTTTCTCTCTTTTCTGTGAAGTATGCATTGCTGAAGAGAGTGATTTTCTGTAGTTCAGAATGTAGGGAGGCTTCCTAAATAGTTCCTAGAACATAAATCACTGGCATAGGCTGACAGAACAAGTTGCTTCTCTGCAGCTAGAAGAGGTTGTGTTATTTTACTGGAAAAATAATATTACACCTGGAGAAGCCTCTCTGATTATTCCCCACAACATATTGCTAAATTGTTTTGATCAGAAAGAGTCTAGTAACACATTTTCTGACTAATACATTTTCTTAAAAAGCATTTAGCTTTGCATAAACTTTACGGTTCTATCATTTTCCTTACATGGTTATGCTGAAATTTAATACACTGTCAAAAAGTTGTTTGCCTTTGAGACAGACAAAATATAAAAATCAATGTTACTTTATTTTATTATTTTTCATCTTTGAAAATTTGCCATTTACTTTTGATTCGTTAATGATATTTATAGGTACTCCTCAATTTATGACCATAATGGAGCCTGGGATTTTAGTCACAAATCATTGTAGTCATATGTTGAGGCACCATGTGACCAGACCTGATTTTACAACTGTTTTTATTATGGTCATTAAACGAGACACCAACTGAATATCTTTTCCAGGGCTTTCATTGCTATTGTACCAAAGTCTAGTTTGAAATATATTCCTTGACTCCTTTACTGTTGAATCAGTCCTAAAGAACAGAACCTCTTCAATTTCTTCACTGCCAGTTCTAAGGCTAATTTCTATCCATTGCCATTAGTACGATCTTCTTTATATTTCATCTTTGCCTCATTTTTACACCATGTTCCTTGACTTTTGTTATTATAGCTTCCAGATAATTTCTGTTTTCAGTTATCAGGGCAGTGTCATCAGCATAGCTCAGACTTTTGATGTTTCTTCCTACAGCTTTAAAATTATGTTTGTTTTCTAATCCAGCTTCCCTACATACAAATTCAGCATATAGTTCCAGCACAAGAGAGTATATGTAGCTCAGGGTTGAACTGTGGAGTCCTTGGTGTTCTCTGAGTTTAGTTGTCTGCTTGCAGACATTTCATTGCCCAACTAGGCATCAAAGAGCATCAAAAATTTAGCACAGTTTGTCTCGTTCCTTTGCTGACCTGCAGTTGGTCTGTTTCATCATATTCTGTCCACACTGTAGCTTCTTGACCTGTGTATGGGTTTCATATGAGGTCAATGCAATGTTTTGAGATTCCCATTTTCCTAAGGGCATGTTTGATTTAATGGTATATTATTATAGGATTATCTTTTCTTTCTCCATGGTTTGAATGCCATATTTAGAGTGATTGTTTACTCCAATTTCTGCCAAGAAGAAATAATGAAGTGAGCAACTTATATGCTTATCATTTTTTGATAAGGGGTCAAAAGGAGAGAGGTAATTAAGGGCAGAACAGAACAATTATCAAAGCCTTGGCCTAGCAGTTAAACAATATGAAATCTGTTTTAAGTGAATCAAACTATTGTTATCTTGGTCATAAATAACAATCAGTCTGATTAAAAAATGTTTAAGTAACTGTCCAGAAGTAAATGAGTCCTAGAGATACTTGATTAAATGAAGTTGTTAGGATCCAATCTGGATCGGTCATCGGGACCAGAGGTTTAGGCTTCTGAGCTTTCGGACTTGTGCTGGAGTCCATCCTCAGGGAACGTCTCTCTTACCAAAGAGAGAAGAGAGATGAGAGAGAGAAGTT
>JANHJO010008141.1:8397-35894 GCA_032468235.1 Pseudoxyrhopus heterurus | reverse complement strand
GTGACTCCATCCAGCCATCTCATTCTCTGTCGTCCCCTTCTTCTTTTGCCCTCAATTTCTCCCAGCATTAGGCTCTTGTATCTTTCACTAAAATATTGCATGTTGGGGGACTGTTTATATTAATTGGGTCCAAACACTTGCAGTTTGGTTTCATAGTGTCTGATATTGTTAAATATTAGCTGGAGGCATTTTAGGCTATCAGATAAAACATTTAAATATGTAAATATTTCATTGACATTTTTCATCAGTTTGCCAAGCTTTGCCAAATATATTCCTTATCCTAGGCAAATGCAATTGGCAGAGGAGCAAAATCTGTGCGGGAATTTCTGGAGAAAAACTATACTGATGAAGCCATTGAAACTGATGATCTGACAATTAAACTTGTTATCAAAGCCCTTCTTGAAGTAAGTGTCAACATTTGAATTGTTCCCAACTTGATTATTTTAATAAATAACAAGCTAAATAGTGCCCTAATAATTTAATATACTTTAATTTTATTCAGTACAATTAAGAGCCAAGAGTTCTTTGCCTGGTTCTAAGATTGATTTGGAAGAAATACATTTTTTTCTGGGTGTTCTAAATTTATTAGATTGAAGCACTCTTAGATTTGTCATGTACTTCAAATGGGATGTCATCATCTTTTATTGCAAAAAATCCTCAATTGTAAAATATTTGTAAGGAAATTGTTTTTCTGAATTTCCACAATTTAAGGTTGTACAGTCTGGTGGAAAAAATATCGAGCTGGCTGTTATGAGAAGAAACCAACCTCTCAAGGTAAACTGACTTAAGTAATACTTTTTGTTTTGAGGATGGGTTGCTATATCATGGTCTTTAGTTGCTTGCAAAGGAGCACTGCACTTGAAACTGAAAAACAGCTTATATCCCAGGGCAGTAACTATATTGAATTCTACTGTATAATGCAATATTAATGCAATATCAGGTTTTCAATTCAATTGTATAGAATGTGAAGGATGTGTTTTTTATTTTTATAATGTACACTGAAGATGGCATTTAATTTCGTTGTACGAGGTGCAAGACAATAATGTAAAGAATTTGTTAGGGAACAGGCCATACTGAAACCTGTGGTTACATAATATTTGAAACTGACCGATTGATTGTATTTCCATCACTTCCCTTTAGATACTGAGCCCTGATGAAATTGAAAAATATGTTGCTGAAATTGAAAAAGAGAAAGAAGAGAATGAGAAGAAGAAACAGAAGAAAACTACAACATGATGAATTTCTTTAGTTTTGGTTTTTAAATCAATCATGAGTCTGTATAGATATATAAGCATTCTATTTCCTTGTTCTCTGCCCCTTTTAAGAGGTCTACAATAAACCATCTGTTTTTTTAAGCTTGTTACTAGAAGAGGCTCCATTCTTACATGTATATATTATATATATATATATGCCAGACTGCAATAATAATACCAGAGTTTTTCTAAACAAAAATAGAAAATGTTTTCATAACTTGTTCAGGAATCCACAATTTGACATAGAAGATACCTTTTTATTAATCGTTCTATTACTGTTTATCACCATTACTGCATTGCTAATGTTTATGTTCCAGTTTGTTAAAATTCATCAGGGTAATGATTGACAAAGCCTAAAATTGCTGACACCTCACTCCAGCATAATATGGAAATGGTTCATACTTATGTTTTGCACCTAAATACGAAAGATAAAATGTAAACTTCTGATGAACCCTGTTGAACGTTTGACAGTAGATCTATGTGTGAATTGATCTCTAACTGCATGGCAGTAAATTTCAATAAAATCATTTTGGCAGGTAGTCGTAGAAATTCTCAGATTCAGGATGGGACCATGGTTGTAATGTCACCCTGAAATTATGAAAATGTTAACGGAGTCTTGCTTCTTCAAAAAATATATTGGTGTTGAGCCCTTTTCTTACAAGCTAATCTGGTTTTGTTCCTTTGTCAGTTCCAGGCAGTCATCAAAGTCATGGGAGTTACAATCCAAAACTTCAAAGGGTTGACAAACATACATATCAAATGGTATATTTTGTGGGAGAAGGATGCAGTATGGTGAAAAGTATTTGCATATAGAACAATTTGAAAATAGGAACTATTAAGTTGAATCATTGGAAAAGGGGGGTTTTCTGTAGCTTAAAGCAAATAAGCATTTCACCAAAGATATTTTTTTAATCTCTGTTCCTTGAATAGTGGTCCCTTGTGATTTTGCAGCCCATATAGAATAAGGTAGAAAACGGGCTAAGTCAAGATTCACAGGTCTGAACCACTGGAAGAATACAGCAATGATCCCTGTGACAGTACATGTGCTGGAGAATACTTGTGAGCCTTTGAAAAGGTAGTGTCAAGATCCCAGAATAACAAACCAAGCAAATCAGATCTCGGATGCTGAAGTCTTCCTCTAAGAACTTCTTTATTGGGTACATCATATTGGCACAATCAAATGGAAAACCAACTCTAAATATTTCCCGAGGTTTCAGTTTAATTAAAATGGGAAATAACTCTCTCCCCAAAAAGTTACAGGTCACAGGTCACGTTGACCAATTAGGTTAATTGGCATGCTCTCCAGACACTCCTTCCCATCTTGGTTTCCACAAGAAAGTTGTGTTTTGTCCAGTAGCTTATTTCATCCTCCTTTCCCTCCTGCCCCCCAAGGAAGGAATAGCAAAATGGCCAGGTTTGATTTGAAGTTGGCAGGTAGTGAACTAGTGCAAAATTCACTTAAGATTCAAAGGCTCGGATACAGGAATTGTAATGAATGGAAAAGTAATTTTCAAGTTCAGTATAGGTGTTCCACATGATTTAAAAACTGAAGAAATTGGCTTCTGAAGTGATGGTAGGATGCTTCTATTAACACCAGTGATACTTTCAGAGCAAGTAGTTTTAAAGGGTATAATTCTAATGGATTTTCATTTATCAGTATTAATACTTAACTGCCAATTACCAAATTCAAGGAAATGTGCCCTAACATTAACATCCCAGTGTTGCTTTGGGCAGCCTACCAAACGCCAAAGATCAAATGGCATGTGTTAGCAATATTATGTAAACAAGAGGCTATTGCTCTGTTATGACACCCCTTGGAAGTATCACATATATAGCCAGGACTGGAAAGTTGGTATTGTTGCAGAAGCAGTGTCAGTAAGAGTAGTCTACATGGGGCAAATGTTGGCTTCTTTGCAAGATGAATTATTTCTCTTCACAGAACATCTAGGGATGTATAAATCATCCAATCTAATTTCAATCGGTGGATAAAAATTGATTTTTAAAAAAATACATTAAAAATTAGATTTTTTTTTATTTAAATCAAATTTATTTTAATAAAATGCCTTTGGAGTAAAAATCTATCTAAAGATAGTTTTCTATTTAAGATACATTAACAATTTAGCTTATTCAGCATGAAATGGAGCTTACCATAGTTATGTAGCATGAGGCTGTATATTCTGCAATATTTACATTTTTAGTAAACTTATTCAATGAATCCAAGCTCTGAAAGCTGAGATAACATGCGCTGGATTGATGCATTCACACAATTTCACAGTAACCATGAGATAAATCATAAACAAAGTTCAAGAATTTTCCTTTATCCCATTGTTTTGCAAAGCTATGTACACTACAAAATGTATGATTGTTTGAAGAGAAATGCAGCTGTATCACCAGGCTCAAGTGTGAGGAGGAAGGGCAAGGAGTAAAAATGAAAGTGAAACCTAAGCAGCTTATAAATATAATATAGAGCACCTGTCATTTCAGATCCATCATGGCAGTGCCTGTTAGCGGGCATCCATTCACCTGCTGCCTGCCACGTCCCTCATCTTGTGTCACTGCCACATCACCAGCTGTCCCATTAAAGTGAATGAGACTGTCGGTGAGTCAACAGCGAGTCAGAGGAGCCGCCGCTGCGGGACAGAGATGACCGTTGCTCTTTTAAAAATTATGATTTAAATCAAATCCACCATGATTTCAATTTGGTCAAAAAACTGAGTTGCATAATCAGATTTAGTCGTTTTCAATATTTAGTAAGTGTATGGCACAAATCCATCAAAATTTCAAAACTGTTCAAAGACATTCAGTGGATCTTGTTTATTTTGTTCAATTACATGCAGGGGATATGCTTTGCAAGAATATTTTTCCCTCTTAAGCAACCATTTTGTTCTTCTTTCAGATAGTTATGTCAATCTAGTGCATGTTATTTATTAAAATTTATATACCGCCCTCTCCCAAAGGGACTCAGGGCGGTGTACAAAAATAAAACTGTATAAAATACATAAAACAATGCTTAAAAACACATTCGCACACCATTAACTTCAGTCCCAAGCCTGGGATTTCTCGGCTTTCAGAGCTTAGATTCATTGAATGAGTTTACTAAAAATGTAAATATTGCAGAATATACAGATTCAAACTGCAACATAAGGTTATGTTTCGCAAGACATAAATGTTAAGTATTTAAAAATGCCAAACTTTGGCGGCTTCAGGTTGGTTTCCCTAAAAGGGCACCCAATCCATTTTTCATGGTTGCTAAAGTTTTATTTTCCAAGCCTTTCAGCATCCTATCCAAATATAAACATTTACGTTTCAAAATAAGAGATTAAGGAGCAAATTGTTAGGTTCCCAGAAGAAAATGTTGAAACTTCAGCAATAAAGAACAAGCTAAATGGCATGTGGTTAACATATTATTTTTATGAAAGTGCTTTTGAAGTAAGCAGACCATATGTGTGCATGCGCATGCGTGTTTTGTCTTGAGAAACCATGTAACTAATTCAGGGCATCCTAAATACAGCATCATCCTGGTTTGCAAGTTGTTGTCTAACTCTTTTGATTGAAAACCTTTTTAAAAAAAACAAAACAAAAAGCTAAGAACAGTTAAACATTTACATGTTTATTTATAATTACAATTTACATGACTCCATAATGCGACCTCACCACAACGTGTCACACTGCGATGAAGGCCTACGAAAGAAACTAAAGCTTTACACCAACTTAATGCAAGACCTAGGGGGAGCCATGGAAATGGGGGTGGCGGGGAGGAGACGTGGCCTCCACTAAGGAAGCCTTTCAACAGAATATTTCTATAAGGTAACAAAAGTGGCACAAACCTATTACTAAAGGCTTTACCCATTTCCATGCAAGTGTATAATCCCTGTGTGCTCATATCCTCCACAACTATTTTAAAAACACAAAAAAAACCAAACTATTTATAAAGTTGGGGGACGTTAAGAAGAGCGACTGAATTTTATCAAATGCACCCAAAAGCTTCATTTAGAAGTTGCATCTCGCATTTTGAGAGACAACGTGAAGCTCGGAACTTTTTTTCCCCTTTAAATCAGAAGAGAAAAAAAATATCCCTCAAGGTTTACTGAAAGGGCATGATGTGTTAAGTTTTAAGCCGCCTCCGCCTACAGAAAATTCGCAGTGGCGTAGAGCGGCTCGTCATTAGAAAATCCACAATGGCATTCATCCCGGATCAGTTTTGAGATACTAATTCTTCTGAGAGGGGTGACCAGCACTCCAAGCAACTCTGCAGTGTGTAAAACTCTCCAGAGGAAAGATTTCTCAAGCGGCAAGTCAGAATTACAGATAACATGGTCAGCAACAAATCCCATCACTACATCACACGCACAACATGTTTGCACTAGAATTGGTTTCTAGACATCAAAACAAATCTGCTCCAAAGGGGGGGGGGTGTGGGGCTGGGAGGAAGGAAGGTGAAGAGAAAAGCATAGAAGTCAGAAGAAAAAGGACACCAGCAGACTTGTCCGTTCCCCAAATTTAAATTGCTGGTTTCGGGTTTTTTTTTTTTTTAAGAGTTCAGAATTGCATCGCTTTCTTTAGGAGTAGAACAAGAACAAGCACTCCTCCCTTGTGTTCAACTACAACAGTGGCTAGAACTTAAGAAGCAGCACAGGTTCCTTGCACTACTTGCAAAAGACCCTCACCCTCAAAAAGAGAAAAATTGGGAAGAAGAAAAAAAAAAAGAACTTCTTGAATCGGTGGTTTCTGAGCGCACTCCTGTTGAAGCAATCCCAGTGCTCCCATCTGCTGTGACAAGACTAGCAATAATCCCATCGTAATTCAGGCTTGTGAAAATAAAAGTTTCATTCACCCATTTTTAAGTGCAGCACTTTGTATTGTTCCCTCCTTCCTATGTACATGACTTCATAGCGTGGCTGAAAGCTCTAAAATAAAACAGAAAGACATACAGGTTTTTTTCCCCTTCAAGTATACAATAAATTTATTAAATCCGTTTGCTGCCCATCTCACTGCAACTCATTTACCTTGCTTTGCTGGATACTCGTTTTCTTCAAATGAATAATAAAGGGGTGGAGGCATAAGGGGCACGGTAAACCTTTTCACAAGTAAAAATATGAGAATTTGAGGGCGTTGGGCGTTTACGATTCCCAGACTTGCCTGAAATGGCATAGGGTCTGGCCTCTTGCTTGAGCAGGGAGGGGGTGGGGTTTGCAAGTAAGATCTGGTTCTGAAGATCCAATGGCCACCCTCACTCCTGGTCACGTGATTGCATTTTGGGTGCCTGGCAACTGGCCCACATTTCTGACCATTTGCAACATCCCATGGTCATGCAAGAGTGATTTATGATATTTCCACCAAAACCTGGCATTTACTTTTGGCATAAAATGTCCCGTAGTAAACAATGGTTCACTTAATGACAGTAGCATTTGCTTAACAACCATGTATTCGCTTAATGATCATCATAAAAAAGGTCATAAAATTGGGGTTGGTCACATGGATGATCCACTTAATGACCATCCAAAAATGTATAACCGTAATGGGTAGGTTCCATTACGGTCATAAATTGAGGATTACAAAACCCTGGAAAAATTCTGCCTTTGAGAAAAGCTCTCACCCACCATAAAAGCAAATATTTCACTACTTTAAATACCCCCAAAGAGTCTAATTAGTTAATTTTGAGGAACACAGGCAAACTGTTTAATTTTCTTTTATTCATTTTCTTTATTCATCCCAGCTGCTGTTAACAAAGCTGACCCTAAAATACTTTAATTTTGTAACTTGCCTGCAGAATTCAAACTCTTCCAGTCCCAACTCTGGGAGTAGCCTGACTTCGCCGCACAGCTCCAGACCCCCTTCCACCACGAAATCCCCCACGAAAACTGCGGCCACGGAGAAATCGCCCAGAAACACCAAAGGTCTCTGTGTTCAGCTTCCGTTCTTCAGCCCATGTTGTACGCCGTGAACTAAAGAACAAAAGTAACCAGTTTTCCGTTATAGTCAAGTTCTACTTAACTTCCTGCTGTAAAACTCTTCTCTCAAGCAAAGACTAAGACTAAAGTCATTGCATCATTTCCCACATAAAGACTGTCACAAAATACCCTATAAAATGTGCTTTATGATTGTAAATTTTCCAAACCACAATGCTGTTGCTGAGATTTCCAAAACACATAGATCAAGTAATTCAGAAGGATGAATTAGCGACACAGGATTCGGTAACCAAGCAGCAGTATTTATGAGTTAAGTTTCTGCCAAGAATATGTTATATACATTTGACTTTTTTCGGCTTCCCTCTATCATTAAAATCTTAACTGAAGACAGAACTTGGTAAAAGTTAAGAAGCAAGGATATCAAGAGCCCCAAAGAATACAGTTTCTAAACATTCTGGACTCCCATCACACAAAAATGAGATTAAGGCTCAAACCCAAGGATTTCTACAAAGTTTTTGGTTGATCAAGTTATTTTGGTCTCAAATTTCTTCCTCATCCCCATCTATGACTGCTTACCAAATTTTAAATCTTAAGTACTGCAGAGTACTTTAGAGACTTAAAAAAATGCTTTTAGGACTTTTCAAGCATGGCTTCAATAATCTGGGAAGAGCTGTAGGTAAAATCTACAATATAGTACAAAATTGAGAAAGGGATTCACTTGCAACTGAAAAAGGACCAAGGAGTTCAGATTTAAGGACATTCATTTGTTAAAAAGCAAATTTCTGCTCAATATTGGGGTATAGAAGAGGATACCAGGCAAAAACAATATTAAACTGACAAAATTAGTGAGGAAGAGATAAAATAAAGCTGCTACAGTTCTGTTACATAGACTTCAGTTCTGATGAGATGTTATCAAAGAAGGATTTTGATTTGTCATAATAGCAGTTGGGTCCCAGTAGATCTTCATCTGGGTTGCCATCACAGTTTTCAGCAGCCACGGTAGGCTCTCCCTTTTCTTCTCCGGTGTCAACTTTATCATCTGATGGGGGAGGGGGGCGAGAGAAGGAATCATTATTTTTAAATGTGCATATATAACAAGCTACACTGTTACTAGATTACGGGTCTCCAAACTTGGGCAATTTTAAGACTTGTGGACTTTTAACTCCCAGAATCCCTCAGCCTGCATGGCTGGCTGATGAATCCTGGGAGTTGAAGTCCACAAATGCTGGCTGATGAATTCTGGGAGTTGAAGTCCATAAGTCTTCAAGTTGCCAAGTTTAGAGACCCCTGTACTGGATGTTTTCGTTCATCCACACCAAGGAGAGGGGACTGGAATACAAGAAACAGCCAAAATGCTAACCCTTGAAATTAAGTTTCTTCCTGAATTCTTTATCCAATTCTTCTCGGTTGAATTGTGCATTGGCGCTTTCAAAATCAAAGTCACCTTCAAACTTGATTGTATTCTCTTTCACTGTAGCTGGTCGATTCTGTCCCCTGGAACGATTCCTAGTTCTTCTATTTCCTAAACAGAAGATGTTACAATCTTCTAGTGAGAATTCATTTAATTTTAGACAAAGCAAGGCTTGACCTCACATGCTCCTAGCTCAAGGCAATGCATGATGCTATGTTGTTCAACATTATTTGAATTCCACAGAAGTGATGCCAGCAAGCCGGCTGATCTGGTACTTTTCATTCTATTAATGCTTGACTGGCATGAATACCTAGAATTTGACAGAGATCACCTTACACTCAGCAGAAGACATCCATCAAATCAGAAACTTCAAGAAATTTTGCTTCTGAATCTTGTTTATACAGATAGTCCTCGGCTTACAACCATATTTTTAGTGACCATTCAAAGTTACAACAACACTGAAAAAAGTGACTTACGACTGTTTTTCATGCTTACGACTGTTGCAACATCCCCATGCTCACGTGATCAAAATTCGGGTGCTTGGCAACTGGCATGTACTTCTGACAGTTGCAGTTCCCAGGGTCATGTGATCACCGTTTGTGCTCTAAGCAAAGTCAGTGGGGAACTGCAGTGATTCACTTAATGACTGGAGCAAGAAAGGTCATAAAATGAGGCAACTATCTTGCTTAACAGTGGAAATTTTGGGCTCAATTCTGGTCCTAAGTTGAGAGCTACCTGTATTGCAACATAGTGAAAAAAAATTCTATTTAATTTAGAAATATTTTTGCTTAAATTCTACTCTGTTGAACTTTACAGAAATAAGTTCTTGAATTCTAATTCATTTTAATTTTGACTTAGATTTGAAATATATCTCCTAGACCAGCACAGCTTCCTCATCTAATGCTGCTAAACTCATATCAGTCCATAAGACTTCAGGTCCTTGTGGACTATACTTATGTCCTTTTACTGTAATTCTTTTAGTTTTTCATGCATAGAGATGTTGAACTCTTTTAGCCTTCAACTGAAGTAGGAGTATACTGAATTAATTAGGAGTAATTAATCTTCATTCTTCTATGAAAGGTTGCATTACAGAAGTAACGCAGAAGAGGGCAATTCAGTTGCTTTGAAGAATTAAATTCAATTACTTTGGACAATTTACAATCAGGTAACATACCTGATCTCCTCCTCTGGGGCCTTCTATTCTCATCATTCACCTGCCCTTGCGTTTGCACAGGTGGTGGGTCAACTATATCTAAGACAAAATAGGAAAACTCCATATAGCCAAGATGCTGAAAGGGAACAGCAGATGGTAGTTCCAATTACTATTAATTTAAAACACTGGCATAATGTCTGAAGGAAAAGATTTCAGTACCATTTGTCTTGTGATTCTGTGGAATCTGGCGTGTGTTGCGTTGAATTGCTGGAGCTTTGACTGCCTTTTTGGGGTTCAAGCTGTTATCCAGCGGGCCAGTCTGAACAGCCTGCTCCACCATTGGACTTTTGCGCACTGAATGAACAGATGGAAAAGCAGCACCTGAGAGAAACCAAGCAACGTCAGTAATCCCTGCATTTGTTTGGACCAAACTTGATTTGTGCTCAGAGACCTTGGCTCCCCTCAATCCTGTCAAAAAGATTTTGAAACAGAAACTTCTCCTGAAAGAGGCTTACTCTAGGAAGCATTAGTGATTGATCAAAAACACTGCACGGATGGAGATGCTATAAGGCACAAATTCAATTTTCCTATAGTTCCCAAATAGCAGCAAATTTCAACAGGTTACTTGAAATAAATTTCACTGCGTGTATTTCACACCAAACCAGATCGGTTCTCAGATTTAGATGAAAATCACACCCTCTGAATGTTTGGGAAGAAAGTCTGAAAGCTAAGCTCTTTCACACAGAAATGTGAGTACTGACATAATTGGAAGATCTGGTTCACACATCACACCGAAGTTGAAGTGTGTTCTTTTGACTAAGTTACAATTGACTGGATAAGTGCCACATGCTAAGCTAAAACCAAACAAGTAATATTGCTCAGAATGACATATGAATGTACCCATATTTACAAAGGTTAGCTGCTCGATTGTCCGGTGATTATGATCATGGATTCCTCACCATATTGACACAGGCAGCTAGTAGCGAAGCTCAAAGGTACCAGTATAAAAACATACCAATTTCAAACTTGTGGGATTTGCTAGCAGATTGGACCTATCCATCCAGCAACAAAACTACAAGTTAAAAGCAGCACAGCTAAACATTCCGTAATAATTTGGTTCAATGGAAAACATAGCTTTTCCTGGGAGAGCACACATTCAAACTTTCACCAGAACTGGTGTTTCAGAAAATCTTTAGCCTGATATCAGTTTATCTGAGAAAATAGTTTCTAATATAAATACCACAACAAGTCACTTGGAAGCCATTCCACTCAAACATGCAAATTTAGAATAGCTGTGAGAAATCTGTTGTAAAAGAAAACTCAACAAAGCCTCCATGAGGGAAGAAACAAGCTTTCAGCCTATATGTCTGTAAAAACATTAGGAGCTGACCTCAGGAAGGTATGAAAAGCCTTTGGGGGGGGAGGAATGAACCAGTAAAGACTTAGAAAAACAGCTACAATAGTTCAGAGATTGTTTCTTGACCTGATCTATCTCAAGGAGCTGACAAGTCCTCTTGACAAGTATTAAGCTTCATATCTAGTATTGTTTTCTGGCTATTTAACACGGACAACAGCATGAAGTAGTTTCTGAAGGAAATAGAAGCACGGCAAGATCAAGATTCCTGCTAAGGACACATAAAGCTTCCGTTTTGGAAGGAAAATAAAGCATGCAGATACATAGATTTCTGTAGCTCTTCAACTGCAGAATTCAATTAACTAAATATATCTTTCCGTTTGATCTTTGATTAAGTTCATCTTCTCTTTCCCATCAAATATTCCACTACTGTGATGCTGACTGAAACATCAAATACGAGAAAACATATTATATATAAAATAGAATCATTCATAAACCTTGTTTGGGTCCCATATATCTTTAAAAAAAACCCCACTGTAATTGTATTTGAAACTAACTCACACAGTAGGCAATCATACAGAGATACGCATTTCCACAGTAAGATAAAGTCCAACCACTTTGTAACTAAATAATTGAAAATTACATCTGAATCCTGAATTCGGATTTGTGTAGGTATATGCTTACAGGCATACATTTCGTTACTGATTGAAACAGTAAAATATGTATTTATGCAATGCTTGTATTATGTCAAAATCTCCTGAAATCTTTTCTAAGTGGTCCTGAAGGTGAAAAAAATTCTAGAGCTGCAAATTAACTTCTAAGATGCCAAGCTGACAAATTAGCATTACTCTTTCTGAATATGCACTGCAAGAAATTCAGAAAACTTCTATTACTACTTAAAAGTCACTCATACAGCTTCCCTCAAATCCTCAAATATGATTCTGAGGAGATTTGCAACTTCAAATAGTTCTTCCTCCATCTCTGCTCTAGACAATCCACAATTCAAGAGGAAGGAAATGCTACCCCCACCGAGCGTTAACTATGTTCAAGGCTATTAAAGAAAATGCACAAAAATGCATTTAGAAAGCACAGAAGAAATAATATAATCACCTGAAGAAAACAAGAAGCACAACTCCCAGAAGAAAATCTTGCTACAGAAATGTTCAAAATACTGAACAAAGAGACTGCTCCTTGTCCTCTCCTTCCCAACCTTTGCCTACCGCTGCAGAACCCTGGCCTCACATGTTTGCCACAGAATTCAAGCAAGAGCAAACTGCAGGCCCATCAACTAGTCAGGATGCTGAATTCACCAAGCCAAAATTTATCTGGGGAAACTGTTCTACAAATGTAAGCCGCTGTGTTCTAACACCACTCAGGAATTCATAAGACATGCCCACGTACAATGGATTGCTTTGTGGATGTCCTATCATTTGCCAATATACTAAATATTATAGGAATAATTTTCTCCCAGCTAATTTGTGTTTTCCCCCCTCTTCTCTTAGTTGCACAGGTAGGACTTTTTGCGAAGTGGAAGGCTTCCAAATCTGCAACAGCTCACTCTCCTTGTGTTTAATCTCCCAAATTTCTCTGGCTCCACCCTGCACTACCCCTTCAGTCTAGTTTTCATCTCAGAACGTTAAATGAGTGGCTAAGAAGCAAGTTCCTGTTCATCTCTACCCATCTGATACCTGGAGCAGGTGCACCAAGGGTTTCAGAAACAAGACTACTACAGTAATTGTTGCACATGTTACTCTTTTCAGGAAGAAGAAAGGGTTTTAAAAAAAAACAAAGCTTTTGCAAACACCATGCAATTCTTCTAATACTTGGAATCCTCAAGCTGCTGTTACCCTTAGAAGACAGCAGATGTGGCTCTGATGACAAGTCAGGCTCTGAAACTGGCTGAGGAGATGAAGAAGTGCTAGGACTGGAAGCAGCTGCTGATGCTGGAGGGCTTACCAGCTTCTCTAGAAAGACAGACAAGGGAGGAGAAGAAAAAGCAGAGGAGGAGACTGGTGAGACAAACGGCAGTACCGACATCCAGATGACTGAGGAGAGAGGGTTTAAGCAGCTAACATATTTTTAAAAGTTCTGAAACTGGGAAGAATTTGACCAGGGGACAAGATAGATCCTGTTAAGTTGCCCACTGTCAGATATACATTACACATTATGTGCTAACTTTATGCGGAAATGCTTTAAATAAGTGACAGAAATGAAGAAACGGACAAAAAAATTAATATGCAATTTAACACTGAATAATTTATTTTTCCCGAACGAATATATGAGTAATCTTTAATTTTCTCACTGCTCAGAATTTTTACCCTGTGTGTTTCCAAAAGTATATGTTAGTGTTCATGTAGAAAATCGAGTCCAACATTCATCCACCCCTACAAAAACCCCAAAGTGCATCTGAGTAACTGCTCAGATGCACTGAAAAGAGGAAGGAATCCTAGTAAGCATTCAACTGATATTCTTTACTTTGCACATTATGCTCACATATATCACCCAGTGAGCAGCCTGTCTAAAAGTGGATTAGTTGAACAACCTTCATTTAATAACCTTGTTTAAAACCAATTTTTAATAAAACAACAAGCTTAACACTGGTTTTTGCAAAGCTATGCTTTCAACTTAGAAATGGCCCAAATTCAACATATCTTTAGTCTAATTCTCGCTCTGTGTATCAGTCGGTGCCAAGGTGGCATGTCTTCAGATTAGAGAGTTACATAATGAAATGTTTTCTCACAATACTTTGATACAAATTTCATCAATATATATTTCTCCCTCAGAAGAATATTCTCTGAGGACATGTAGCCCAGCATTAAATGGTGCAGCCCAGAGACTGATCATCTCAACAGGCAGGTCTTTGTTACTTACCTAAACCAAGAGATGCTGCATATTGCTGTCCAATTAAAGAATTGGCGGCAAGCTGCCCATAGGATGACATCCCTCTGAAAGGACTATAAGGCACATGAGGTTGAAAAGAAGATGCAGACGCAGAGCTCAGAGACGACTGCAAAAAGTGAATGTGAGACAATTAGCAAAAAGAAGAAAACAATATGGATGATGGCACAAAAATTGTCATTAAATATATGCTTTAAGAAATGCAAAGATTAACACATATTATGCCACTGTTGGTTTAATCATGGTTTCTGAAGAAGCCAAAGTGGTTTGGCTGCTAAATGTGTTTAATATCACGCTGGCAGGCAGCTTAACATCTGGTCGATAATTTTAAATCTTATGATGTTGTGAAAAGAACAGTATCACGAGAAAAAAAAGGAAAATCCTTGTAACCATCAATTTACAAATCAAGTGATGAAAGATTCATTCAGCTGTATAACACGACCAATTTTCCACATGAAGCTGAAGGTGAAAAATCAAACAACTCTAATCCAAATTATGTATTATCGTTTTAATAAAGAGAGACACAGTTGGGGTAGTGGTGAAGACACCGGGTTAGAAACTGTGAATTCTAGTTCTGTCTTAGATAGGAAGTCATCTGGAAGGTTCTAGGCCGCCAGTCCTTCACTCTCAACTCTAGGAAGATGGCAATAGCAAACTACTTCCCCAAACCAAGAAAATTACAGGGACTCATCCAGGCAGCTACCAGGAGTCAAGACTGATTTGAAGGCACCCTGAATGTCTTAGTAAAATGTCTTAGTAAAAGTCTCCACAAATCATAGCCATGAGAATAGATCTTCCTGCCTCACCATCTCCTTCAAAACCCAGTGCTATGTAATGCTAATACTGTAATGTTATTTTTTTGGAGGGACACTTTTTGCCCACTTTTTACAAGATTTTAGTTTCTAATGTGTCCATTACTATTTATCTGTTAAATCACCAATCCTCAATGTGTTTCATTTTTGGGTTCTAGGTTCTAATTTTTGAACAGGAATGCACTGGCCAAGCATCCAGAGATAACGGTCAAACTTCTTTATAAAAGTATGTGGTTCCATCACACTAGCCAGGCAGCAAATCAGAAAAAGCCCACATGCTGTTAATTATTAATGTAACAATTTTCCCATTGTTGGAGGGAGAGAGGTGGTCTTAAGATTTGAAATAACAAACCTGATTGAATATAAATACATTTCAACCAAATGTATCTACTCCCATTATGTTTAGAACACGATCAGATGGATTTCACCTTACCTCCCATTTCAATATCAATGTTTGCAAATGAGTACATCCTAAAACATGGCTAACAATAGTTAAACTAAAAGTGAAACCATGTTGACTGCTTTCATAAAGCATACTTAATGTTGGCATCAATTTTACCCATTTTCTGGTTTATTTCAATGCACTAAACCATAAATTAATCAAATGGATTAGGTATCACAACAGATTAAACCACAAAAAAAGAATCCAAGGTGAACAGTAACTAAGGGTAGCATTCTTATGGAAATGCATTTTGCTAGGTTTTAAGCTGATGTCAATAAGCACTGTATATAAACAGTCATTATATTTTAGATTTAAACAGCCATTGCAGTTTATTAACTCTGGCTGGTTTATCATGGTGTGTAAACCAAGTAGTATCTGAAATTATTAACATACTGGAAACAATAGCAACTTAGTCAAATAGTAGAGAAAACATTTCAAAAACCTTAAACCTCAGGAGGTATTTGTTTCCCATTTTCATTTATATGCTTCTAAAAAAGGAAACTCCAATATACTGTACACCTGTATTCAAACTTGAATGTTCTGGTTTTTTAAAATGGCTAGTACCATTTTCGCTTAAATAAGACTAAGGGTCTAACCAAACCAATTTGCAGAAATGACTGTGTTGAAATATGCCCTAGTTACATCAGGTTTTCCAAGTAAAATCTTTACCAAGGGCTATTTTTCAAATGAGTTCAGACAGAAACACTGGCCAAAGATTGACATTAGTCAATGATAGGGAACACCCAATTTCCATTAACAAATGACTCACTAACTAACCTGTTCTAGTCAAGATACCTAAAATATTTTCCCATCAGGATCTGTCTGAGTTGTAAATTCATTGGGAGAGGACCCCATTTATGCCATCACAACTGGGGACATCCTTGGGAAATAGGTGAGATAATCAGCTTTCCATCCTACCAAGGTCAATAAAATGAGGACCCAGATTGTTGGGGGTAATATGCTGACTTGTAAACCACTGTAAAGCACTGTGGAGTAGTATACAAGTCTAAGCACTATTGCTATAATCTTCCCAATCACGTTGTAGTGTTTTGTTTCCATTTCTGTTATCATTGTGCTAGAGCGAATAAATAGGTCTTAATAAGATGATTAATCTACTACTGTGGTTTAGCTGTTTGTGTTCGTGTTTTCATTCTCTACTTCACTTACACTTCTATTGTTCTTGTCCTTGAGCACTATATTTAACAGAAAACTATGATACCAATTTAATCCTAGAAAACATAACAAGCAATAATAGAGTCGTTCTTACTGAATTAGAATTTATCAACAGGCCCAGTTGAATTTATATATGCCTACTAAGGGTGGTTTTTGCTGTTCGACATTCCCAAGGAAGTACAAGGTGAAATGTTTTTCCATTCCAGATGGAATTACTTACTTGGACAATAGCAGGATCTTGGGGCAGATTATGCTGCGCTTTCGGAGGCTCACATACAGTGATATCTTTAATGTCACTCCCTCGGAAGATGATATATTCATAAACTTCTTCCCTCGGAGGAGCAGGGCGGTCTGTGGGACGATCTTCTGTTCCAAATGAGCGCACTTTGAAGAAAGACTTCAGCGTTAGTACTTGAACTCAATAGCTGTTTCACACCATCTTTTTAGACATATCATCTTTTTGGCTATATGCTTTGAACTATGCTATCAATTCTCAAAATGCGAGTTAGTATTCATAGAAGAAAGTATTTGTAGCTCAGGGTTGAACTGTGGGGTCCTTGGTGCTCTCTGAGCTTGATGGTTTCCTTGCAGACGTTTCATTACCAAACTAGGTAACATCATCAGTGTAAGTTAGTATTTTTAAAGAACTTATACTGACTGACCTGGCTACCGAGTGGTCCAAGTTGTTAGTACTTGTTGACCAATATTAAAGGCTGCCTCTTGCCTCCCTTTCTGTTACACTATATTGTTGCTTTGGAACTCAGGTAACTCCTGCGAAGGAAAATTTATTAACTGATAATTTCTCAAGTTTTTCTAATCCAAAGAGTAATGGAAGAAACTTATTTCTCTTCCATGTATCCTCCCACATCCATGAGGCGGGGCAAATTGTGGCCGAGCGACAGAACATCCTGGGTGTCCTGTTTAATGTTTTCTCCAAGAAGCTTATCCAGCACTTATGCTGACAGAATGTGATCTATTTTAAGCCGTATTTTGAGAGTATACATTAAATGACTAAAGATAGTCCTTGACTTACAGTCACAATTGAGTCCAGTGTTTTTGTTGCTAAGTGAGACATTCGTTAAGTGAATTTTGCCCCCTTTTATGACCTTTCTTGCTACACTTAAGAGAATCACTGCAGTTGTTAAGTTAATAATACAGTTGTTAAGTGAACCTAGCTTCCCCTTGACTTTGCTTGTCGGAAGGTCACAAGAGGTGATCATATGACCCTGGGATACTTGCAAGGATCATAAATATGAACCAGTTGCCAAGAGTCCAGATTTTAATCACGCGACCATGGGGATGCTACAATGGTTGTGTGAAAAATGGTCACAAGTCACTTTTTTCAATGCCACTGTAACTTTAAATGGTCATTGAATCAACTGTTGTATGTCAAGGGCTACCTGTACAATTATGGCCTTACACTAAGCATTCTAAAGGCAGGATCTATCCAATATGTTTTCAGAATTAGGCAGAGACAGAGACATTTCATTTTCCAAAAGATTTACATTATTTTTTTCTTCCTGAACAATAAATACTTCATTTATACTGTCATCTTTTAAAAAATGAATTGGCTGGAAATACTTATTAAAAAATACTCCATAAATGTATTAAATAAGGATACAACAACACTGTTTTAATACAAACAAGCAGTAATGCTGTTTTGCATGAGTTGTCCAGAAATTAAAACATATATCAAGTTTCTCTCATGTTTCAAATATAGTTGAATGTTTATTTTTCACTAACATTGCTCATTTGCAGGAATGAAACCATATAATTTGGGGCTGAAGAAAGAAGTAAACCAAAGATTGAAGTAATTCATCCCTCGGTTTTCTTTAAATCATGCCTATCCACCTCTGCAGAATGAAGCAAGTAGCAAGGAAATTTGATACCGAGAGAAATCCAAAATGTTTATTCAACACAAAGCAAAAAAAAAAAGCTGGTATTTTTTAAGACAGTAATTCTCAATCCAAAGACTTGTGTAGTTTTCAATGGGAGAGGAAGGAGAACATGACATTTGGACAGGAAGATCAAGGAGTTGTTCCACACGCACAAAAAATATAACCTAATAATAGGATTCACTTTTGGGCAGAGAAAAATTACATGTGTATTAGGCTGAACTGAATCAAATTAGTAGAACTTCATTCTCATGGCAGGAGATTCCTTTGTTTTCACTACAACAACTGACAAGCTTCCTCATTCATCTACATTTCTTGCTGCCAGATTAAAGCTAGAGGTCTAGTTATATGTTCAAGACATGCCTCTGTACCAGTTAACAACTATACAACTCTTCAGATGCAGCCAATTTTTTTAAAAGAGTACCTCTTTTATTTCCTTCCTAAGCATAATCATAGCACAGGAGTTCTCAACTTAAGACGATTAAGCCTAGAATTGTGGTCATAAATCATTGTGGTCATTAAGCGAGACATTCATGTGACGGCCTCACTTAACAACTACAACCCCAGTTCTCCCCGTTGTGGTTAAGTAACTGCGCAGGGGTGCCTCAGTGTGGGGAGGCCTTAGAAGGCCGGCACACAGAAACCTGTCACGGCTTGAGAGGCCTCAGCCAGCTAGGCACACTGGCACATAGGCCTCTACTCTCCCCCCCCCCTAACTCCCTAGAGGTGTGAATTTTCTCCTTGGCCCACCATGCCTGGGTCCCTGGTGCTGCAGACTGACGTGCCCAATTGATGTGAGGCTCAGATAGAAAACTAGCAAAGGCAATCTTCCTCAGAGGCAAATCTTACTCAAGGGTGAACAGGAATAGGAATTTGGCCAACAGAATGATGGGGCAGGGTGAGGTGGGGCGGGGAGAAGGCCCAGGCCTCTTGGACTAGCAGGGGGGAAGAAAGAGACTTGCACACCAATGGCTCTAGATCAGGGTTCCCAACCGTCTATGCACCTGCACTGGTCTGCGGCATGCCAGAAA
Organism: Pseudoxyrhopus heterurus; assembly: GCA_032468235.1. Classification (NCBI taxonomy): domain Eukaryota; kingdom Metazoa; phylum Chordata; class Lepidosauria; order Squamata; genus Pseudoxyrhopus; species Pseudoxyrhopus heterurus. The sequence goes on along the minus strand of JANHJO010008141.1, from coordinate 16,563 downwards.
CAGGGCTGTACAAACAAGCAAAGCCCCATCCGCAGGATGCAGGCAGTACATGTAACCACACCCATTCTGGTCCGCAGAAAAACATGTCTCCATGGAACTGTCTGTGGTACCCCAGAGGTTGGGGGCCATTGCCCTAGATGACCAATGCCTTCCAGCCCACAGTGGGGAGGAGTTGCAGAGTTCCCAAAGTTGCAAGAACATGCATGCTGCCGAACGTTCTCATTTTAATCATGTGTCTGGGGACAGTGCAACATTTGGAATTTGGGGCAGGGACCATGAGTTCAGCTCATCCTAGTCACTGAATGAACACTTTTCATTCCAACTGAAGGACTTGCTGTTCTTATTGCTCTCATAATATGCTATTGCCTCTTCTAATAGGAAGAACATCTTTACTTGTTGAAGGCAGGTAAAAACATATTTATCACATCCAGGACAGACCAAGAAAAACATTAGCAACAGAATCTCCTCAACAGATTCAATCAGAGGAAAATTATGACACTTTTCCAAAGTGATGCAAGAAGAAGACTGGGAAAGAATTTTTTATATTAGAGGAATGAATAAAGTATTTAATTAAAGAGGTTTAAATTAGAAGATGCTCTAAATCTATTAAGGTTACTGACTAATCAATCATCATTTTTGATCTAGTTAGATCTAGATATTAAAAGGCAAAAGATTACCAACTGGCAATTTTTAATGGCCTTGCGCACAACTCAGTGGTACAGTGTTTCAACACTACTCATTAAATCAGTCCAATGATTTCACCTGAAAATTACGGTAGTTTTCCTCTGTTTTAAAGAATTCAGCCATTAAAGTTAATGAAATCCTGAAGCGGATATAACTTTCTTTTCAGGATTCTGCAGAAGCTTGAAAATGACAAACTGCTTTAATAAATTGGTCTGTGGCATTTATTCATAAGATTTATATAGCTGCTCATCTGAAATATATGACATGCAGTTAACACTAAAAACACATTCATATACAAAAAACCCACATAAAATTCATAGCAGTCAAAAGAATTTTACAAAAACATCTGGTACCACAACAGGAAATGGGCACCATCGCTCATTCAGAACCTCAGGCTACTGCACAGGACCAAGACTTCAAGGTCTTGCAGGTCTGGGACCAATATAATCTCTGGAAAGATGATATTCTAGAGGGCAGGCACCCCTGCAAAAAGGACTTTCCTCTTGGGCCCAAGCTGACACTACTTAGGAGATGGGACCCACAGCATGCCCCTACTGCTGGACAGGATCAGACAACAGAAAAAACCAGGGAGAGGTGGTCTCATAAATAACCCAGCCCAATAGCAAAAGTACTTAGACTTATAAACTGCTTCATAGTGCTTTACAGCCCTAAGTGGTTTACAGAGTCAGCATATTGCCCCAAACAATCTGGGTCCTCATTTTACGGACCTCAGAAAGAACAACCTTGAGCCGGTCAGAATTGAACTGCTGGCAGCCGGCAGTTAGCCTGCAATACTGCATTCTAACCACTGCGCCACCAGGGTCTTAAAGCCCAAGCCATGAAAGGCTTTAAAGGACATGACTAATTGAGCAGGCTTTCTGGGCCAGGAAGGGGTGCAACCTACAACACAATCCAAAGTTGTGCAAAGATCTCTTAAGCATGGCTGCCTCTTGCTCCTTTGTCAGGAGCCATGTGTCCAAGAGGATCTCCAGGTTACACACTGGTTCTGAGGCAGTGCAACAACCATTCAGAATCAAAATGGAAAGTCCCAGGGTCCAGAGGGCTCCAAAACCCAAAATCACTCCATCTTATTTTTGCAGATCTAAATTGCAATATCCTTTATTAAAAAGTGTATAACTTTTTTTGGCTTTGATGAAAATACAGAATCAGAGTCCCCACCCTTCTAGAAATAAAGATTAATTTCAAGAGCTGAAGAAGCGTCTTGGGTGAGAAGCGAAACATCTTCAAAGAAAAACAAGAAAGTCCATTTGCCTCTTGAAAATTGCCTCTTGCACCTTTGGGACAACCATGACCTGGATGACTAAGAATTTCCATAGACGATTAATTTCAAACTTAGTATAAGAACACAACATTTAGATGGACCAATTCTGCTGCTGCAGGTTCTACTTTTAAACTTCCTTCAGGATCAAATGGTACATTGTTAAAACAATCAAAGTTAAATGAGGATTTGCAAACATATTTCATCATTCTTCAGTGACTATACAGTATTTTATTTTTGCACACTCCTTTCCTTGGGGAGGAAGAGTTACAAATCAATTTCTTAGGTCCTGTTAGGAATAGGGGCTCTCAGTGGCACCAGCACTATTTGGCCACTAGAGGACTTTGCAGCATTCAGCACCAAATCCACTTCTATTTTCCAAAAAAAAAAACCCAAGTAGATTTACAGCCCTACAGAATTCTTGGTTAGCAAAGATGTGATTCTGGAATCTTTGAAGTGGTGCTTGTCTAGCACACGCGAAAGAGATAATGGGTCAATTTCTAAAGACAACTGAGGAGCCTGTTCCTGCCATTTCAAAAGGACTTTATGCCCTCTTCTGTTACCAAATAGCGTTTCTCAGTACACGTAGTCCTTGACCTACAACCATTCATTTAGTCACTGTTCAGAGTTACGAAAAAAGTTACAAAAAAAGTAACATACAAGCATTGCAGCATCCCCACAATAATCAAAATTGGGACACTTGGCAACTAGCATGTACAATGGTTGCAGCAGCCTGGGGTCATGTCACTGTCATATGAAATCCAGCCAGTTTCTGACAAGCAAAGTTAATGGGGAAAGGCACGACCCCATGATTCACCTAGCAACTGTGTAAAAAGAAAAGAAAGAAGGTAAAATCAGCTGTAACTCACTTAACAACCACCTTGCTTAGCAACAGAAATTCTGGTCCCAACTGTGGTTGTAAGTTGAGGGTTACCTCTATCTGGATTTGCTTTCTTCTTTTACATATCTACGTTTTGCTTTTCACACATTATAAATAGAAAAGATTAATGGAAAGGGACTAATTGGCTTTTCTTCTCCATTTGTGTTTTGCGTCTCAAGAACTTTTCTTAATTAAACAGAAGAATCATTTATTCTTTGGGGGTTTTTATTTTCACCATTTTGTAACAGAATCAACAACAGCTTCACTGGGAGAAGCTTCTTTAACAGTCAGTTAAATGCCTCCCTACCTGGAATGAATTCTAAGGCACAGGTTTTTTTTTCCTCTTCATTTTTAGCTTGCTTTATAACACTTCATTTGGGGGATATTTAGTGTTCAAATATTATTAGACTACATTAAGGATCCCAAACATCCTCTGAAGTTCAAAAAGTGCCTTTTCCCCGTTTGCAAGATCTACAGGAAGCTGGGAATAATTAGCAAATTTCAGCCACTTCCTAAAGGGATTTGACTTTCTGCATTACTGGAAGCCAATACCTATGACGGAAACAATGCTTGTAAAGCTTTGCCTAGCTTTAGCCTTGCCAAAATTTCAGTTAAAAAGAGCTTTGCTTCAAACTGACCTAGGTCCTCTCCAGGGACTGGTAATTCCTTCCATGTAAAAGCTCAGCAGTGATCGTACCAGGGTTTTTCAACCTTGGCAGCTTTAAGATGTGTGGAGTTCAATTCCCAGAATTTACCAGCCAGAAATCCACATGTCTTACAAGTTTGCCAAGGCTGAGAAACACTGGATCATGCCGATTCCTTTTCTGAAAAGAAAAGACCCCTGCATATACTCTTGCAAGAATGAAGGGCACAGGATTTATAATACTGATTCATTCTGCTATGATATGGATGGTGAGTTCTGGCATAAGTTACTGTCTACATTTGTACCAAAGGATGACTGCCTTCTCCATGGTTCCTGTCTCTATTTTAATCCAGCTGCCATCTTATCCAAATGTGGGGTAAGCCCTTCTTTGTTAATCAATCCAGGATACTAAACAAGCTGCCAGCAATTGGTGGACCTAGGCAAACATGCAATTAGTACCTCCAGTCCCAAAGATATTTATGATTTATTTAAAAACTTTGGCACTACGGATGACCATTCAATTCACCTCTATGGACAGGCAGCTTCTGGGCACATCATAGTCTAAATGATTTCACTATTCTGAAATCACAAGTTCCAACAGGCAGTATGCAAAACTGCTAGCAAATTTTTCCTACAAGGCTTCTGGAATTTAGGCATGAAACTCTCTAAATAAATAGTTTAGTGCATTACAATTAAGGATTAAAAATCCTAAACAATTTTTTCAACAATTATTTTCTGCTGGTATTTTAAATTGTGCCATCTCGCAGACATTAGTAACTCCAGGAAATCTAGGTCAAATCAATGCTGTCAGCCAGTATATAAATTTGCCACAACTTTGAGAGCTAAGAAAATTGTGAGAGCCTTTCACAATTTAGGGCAGGGCTCCCCATCCCAAGGCTACAGACTGGTCCCAGACCTGTTAAGAACCAGGCCGCACAAGTGGCAGGTAAGCAAGTGAAGCTTCCTCTGTGCATGCACAGGATCTAGGTTGCATGCGAATCTATCCCCCCTCCCAGTCCATGGAAAAATTGTCTTCCACAAAACTGGACCCTGGTGAGAGAAAGGTTGGGGACCGCTGATTTAGGGGACTCATTTCTTCTGCAATAGCTTGTGCTTGATTGGGTAACCAGCTAATCTTTCTCAACTTTCTCCCTGATTATATAACATTATTAGCATTATGTTCTACCAACCTGTCCACGACTAGAGCAACCCGGCTGCATTTTGGTGTAGTAGTTAAGGTGCTGGTGTAGAAACCAGTAGACTGTGAGTTCTAGTCCCACCTTCATATGAAAACCAGTTGGGTGGCTTTAGGCTAGTCACTCTCTGAGCCCAACGCACCTCACAGGGTTGTTGTTGTTGAGGAAAATAGGAGGAGAAAGGAATATTATATTGCCAGCCTGAATTACATTAAGAAACAAGATGTTCTGGCAACTGCATCCAGTTAATTCTTGCTCTGTCTCTGCAGAAAAAGCTAATTCAAAATCCTTGCTGCTCTCTAAGCATTCAGTCTATGCTTTCTTCAACTTAGTCTTTGTAGTCTCTAAATCTGTTTCTGCCTTTCCTGTAATCATGCTCTATTTCTCTCCCTTTATCTTGGAAATCTTTCAAAAGTGCATTTTAAATCTGTTACATTGCTTCCCCCCCATCTCCTCCAACTTTTTATATTGTTCATTCATCATCCATTTATTTACACCACAAAGAACACCTTGAAAAGGATTTTCTTGCTTGTGTGGCCTTATTTTAATGCAATATTAGAAAATGCTTCCTTCATTGGAGGCCACAGTGGTTTAGTTCTGAATTTCTTATAGACACACAGGTTTTCAAAGGCCCTTTTTCCATTTTAATTTTCCCCCTCTAACATAAATGATGAGGGAATGTCTTTATGGTTCCTTCCGAACCAAGTCAGGTCACCTCAGCCTTTCCTCACTGGAACAAAAGAAAACCAGTATTACTATAAAAAAATGCTTCATAACTCCAGGGAACTCCACCCAAACAGCAAAGTTACCAACTGTAAGGCTTCACAACTCTAGTTATTTTTTTCTAGTGGCAAAATGACAAACATTCTAGCATGCTATAAATATTCCCACCCTGTACATCACAGTTAAAAAACCTTTCTCCACCTCTCTCCCAATTTATACCCTGTATTTAATTATTAAAGCCAGAGCTACTAAAAATCAAATACTTTCCAAGTTAAAAGAAAATCTACTTCTGGGTATAATCTGAACTTTTCAGAAAGAGCTTTTGTCTTAACCAATCAAGAGGAGAAATGGAGCATTGTTCCTTAGGCATCACATATTTTTCTTCCAGAATATGGCACTAAGAAACTCAACTGGCAAAGGGAGACAGAGCAGCAAATTGGGGACAGAGAATAAAGTTGAGGAAATCCATACCTTTGCCATGATGAATGCTACTCAGTACAGTTTAAAACTGATTTGAAAACAATCAAAGGACAGGAAAGAAGACACCCATTCTCTGGAGGATTTAACTAAAGAATACTCTCAAAAGTTCTGGCTGACTTTTCACATAGACTTTAGAGCTAAAAAAACATTCTAGCAAACTTAGCATTATAGTTCTAGCAATCCACACTATTAACAAAGCAATTCCCATTTTTTTCCAAAATGATTAGATGTATCAGCACATCAAAGACAGAACAAGTTGATCCAGTGTTTTCAACATGACTACCCACTCTGCTCACATATACACAGTATGCATTAATCAGTACTTGAGTTTGCATATAGTCTCCACAAAACTTCACTAAATATACTCAGGAGCACAGTTTAAATTTTAAGTCATCTTCTTATTCTAAGCCACAAAAAAATAAAACTGGCTCAAAATGGAAACCCAACGCTACAAAGTGCTGGATCCATATCCTGCGTCTTCTTGTATGGGACTTCAGTGCTATATTGTGCCTTTGTACTGCAATCTTAGAGAGGTGTCATTTCAACTCTAGCTTACTTCACCAGACAATAATATTGTGGAAAAATTGAATTTTAATTTATAAGTTTCCATTAAATCATTGTTCAAAGTTTTTTCAGTTCTCTTGATTTTCTCTCAAGTGGGAGTGGAGAGAGCTGAATAAAACAGAATATTAATTGCTGTTTAGCTAACTTCATGAGGCCCATAAACAGAGCAAATGGATAAATGGCCAACTACTACTTTTGGGAGAGTGCAGTTATGCTAATAACAATGGAACAGGGACTGGCAACAGACACAAACTACCTTGTTTTCCAGAATAAAAATGCATTTTATATAATATATTCCTAAAATACATTAAAACATTTTAGAAGGATGAAACTCTTGCACAAAGCACAACTCTTTGGTTTCAATTAATGACATTTACCTTTTCAGAGTACCCTTTTTTTAAAGTCAGGATGGGGAAAATTATTTCTATTTAATCCCAACTTTTCATATACACAGTGATTCTTCAGAAAAATATTAGCGTGCAATAAATTTCCACATGAATTGTACGCTCTGAATGACTTTTTTCCCCTCAGGTGTAATCGTACAAAATATATCTTTTCCCAAAGCATTTTATACCTTAAGTTCTCAGTGGCGTAAAACAGGCAGTGTCAGATACACTATATTTGGTTTTTATAAACAACCAGTCCACATAAGTGTGAGTATTTTGCCACATATGCTTTCCAGGGACAATTTTATTTCAACTCTGAAACTGCCCAGCATAAGCAGCATCACAGCCATTTAGTGTGGAATATCCATACTTTTTTCTTTTGGAAATAGAAACCTTCTACGTAAACACATCGAATGGAAATTTTTCCAACACTACAATTGCTTTTACTGAAGTCAAACAATGTGAGAATCCAATATGCTTAGGAGACTTGGAAATAGAATTGCTTACACAACTTGCTTGCCCATTGTTCGCAAAATTACAGCCTAGTGAAGCAACACACCTGCTTACGCTTGCATGACAGACCAAATCCTAAACCATTCAGAACCAGATCCATATATATTACCAAAGGCTAAAAAACATGACCTTGGAAGTCACCAGCAGCTTTTACCACACTTTTACTTTTACCGAGCCCAAAAAGAATCCCTTGGGCACAAAGAGGCCAGGGAATCATTGGAAGCTCAGCAGATTGCAGCAATTCCTCCCCCATTCCTCAGAACCCAGAATAGGATAAAAGGGGGGAAGCTCCGCAAGGAATCTCTGCAACCTCTTTCCTGACCATCTGATGGATCAAGAAGCAGGTTGCAGTGGTGATGGTGTTTCCCATATTCACACACACAAAAAAAATCAGCCTTAGAAGGATGCAAATTGCTTTTTGTGCCCGATTTAAACTACCTTCTCCTTTTCCAGCACCAAATGTCTTGTTTATGGCTCCAGCAGCCCCTCCAGCTCTGAAAGGTGTGTGTGGGGGGGGGAGCCCCAGAGAAAAATTGCAGCCTACAGGAACCAGGAACACTATTCAGGTGACCCTGAGGACACAGATAAACCTTCCAAGTGGCTTCAACGCCCCTCTTAAAAAAAAAAGGATGCACACGACCAGCTTGTCTGCAAAGAATATTCCCCACCCTCCAGTCAGAGCTGAGGAAGCTTCTTGGAGGAGAAGCGAAACGCCTTCCAAAGAAAACACAAGAAAGCCCAGTTGCCTCCTGGAAAAAAAAAAGCACCTTTGGGACCACGGGGAGCGTCCCCTTCACCCACACTGCCCCCCTCCCACC
>JANHJO010008139.1:26684-37737 GCA_032468235.1 Pseudoxyrhopus heterurus | reverse complement strand
CATATAAGTTAAATAGGCAAGGTGACAGTATACAGCCTTGCCGAACTCCTTTCTCAATTTTGAACCAATCAGTGATTTCATGCCCAGTTCTCACTGTTGCTTCTTGACCTGCATATAGGTTTCTCAAGAGACAAATAAGATGGTCTGTACTTGGGAAGGTCAATTAGAGATAGACAAACTACCTGGTCCTTTTGCACATATTTATTTAGAAGCCTCTCTCTCCAACCCCTATACCTATCCTCAATTTGTTTTTTTTAGAGATGCCCAAAACCTGGCAGTGGAATAACATTTTCATAAACAAGGCTTGATAGCAAGTTCTATATGCAGGATTTTTTATCTGTTGAAAGTTTGAGAAGCACAAGTGACTTGTTAGAGAAAATACATTAAAAATAATTTCTGATTAGCCTTTTTCTATCCAGCTGGATAGGTATCAGAGTAAGTTTCCAAGATGTTCCAGCTCCATTTAAACAAACTTAAGTTTGGATTTTTAAAAAAATTAAAGATTTTCCTTAGAAATGTTTGGAGTTAACAGTATGTTGTACATTTGTGGCCATTTATGCATTTACATGGCTGCTGAAATCAAACCAGGCGACTCTGGGTGATAAACAAATAGAAGCCCATAATTAATACAAAACAAAAAATTAAAACATACTAAACGACAGGACACTGAAAATCCTTCTCTTACCATCGTGGACTCAATTCAACCTGATCCCAGAGCTGTGAGGAAAAGCCAGGTCTTGATTGTTTTTCCCTCCTAAAGGCATGTATGGTTGGGGCCAACTTTATATCTAAGAAAAGATAATTCCAAATGGCAGGGTACATCACAGAGAAGGCACACCTCCTGGGTCTCATGACAATTTCAATGAAAGGATCAAGAGTTTGCCTAATTCCTTCTCCTTCAGAATGTATGGGGATGGGCAAATATACTCTCAGGAGCAGTTGGTCCAACAGGCAGCACAGTCCTATGTCAGGTAGGATATCATCAGCATTTGAATTGCACCTAGCCTGTAGCTTACAGAAGGAAGTTATCATGCCAGCATAATAAATATCCATAATTAGCTGGGCTGGTGCATTATGGTCCAATTGAAGTTTCCAATGGTCTTCAAGGGTATATAAATCACCACCAAGTTTTGAAAATAAAAAAAAATTAAGTAAGCACATTTAATACTTTGGCATGTTACATTTGGATGCACCAGGGTGGGGGGACGGACAGATGGATGGACAAAGTATGCTGATTTATTATGCTTTTCACTGGGTTCTTCTAAAATTGCTTTATCTAATGTTTCTGGAAGTGAATGAGGAAAATAAAAATGAGACAAAGCAAAGTATAAACCATTTCCCCTTGAAGAATCTACATACTGCTTTTTTGTCACCATTAAAAATGAGACAACTTATTTCAACAATGCAGCAAATAATTTTTAATATAATAAAAACATATTTAAACAGTTCACAATTAAAGTGAAAAAATTAAAAATAAGGCAGCCATCCATGGAATGATCTCATGTGTACAAATGATTTAGAAAAGACATTAAAATTACACTTTAGTACACGGAATCAGGTATACAGCTATGACCAGGGAACACTGCCCATAAAATCATAGCTGGTTAGGGACATAACAGAAACACGTAAAAGTTTGTATCTTTTTGAAATGGATAATCTCCTTCAAATGCTGCTGCAAGGGCTTCCCATGTTCCAAGTTACCTATGGTTCATCATAAACAGCACAGCAGCACAATTTATTGTTCAAGTTTTCCCATTCCGGTACAGCTGGATATTAAAAATTATTTTCACTTAGGATACTGGAAAATCACTTCTGAGTTTCTCTTTTCCACTGTTTCAGAAATTCCAAGACATTTCCTTTCAATTGAAGATACTGCATTTCCTTGGTATATCTGTCAAATATTGCAAATTTAAATTTCTCCAGCATAGGCAAAAGTTTGATGAATAATGGCAATTAGGTGACTGAATGTAATGTTGCATACAGACACAATTCATAGTAAACATTTCCACTTTCAACTCTCAGTTTACAACTGATGTGACTTTTGGAAGTGTTGGAATTTGTAAGAATGTATTAATGATGCATCTCTATTTTAGCAATCCATGGCTTTCAGGTTTACTGGGAAGTTCAGAATACAATTTGGATGTGATAAGAGTCAAGAAGAGTAGAATTAGACTACAAAAAGGAATGATTTTGCATTGATTTTTAAAATCTGGGCAAAGTTAAAATCCATATGCTCAAATCCAGATGATTTCCCAAAACAGAGCTTCTCAGTATTACAAGAGATCGAATTTCTGGAATTGTGCTACAGAATTTATTAATAAGAAATTCCCTTCTCATACCTCACCACTGCTATAACACTAGTTAGCAATTAAATACTGGCAAAGTATTCAAGGTACCTTTGCTCCCACACAGGAGCAAATCAGCCCCACAAGCATTCCCTGTACTGCCTTATGATGTTTATTGTGCAGTAAGCATCACACATTAAGCCTATTCATTGCCTTACAAATAATAATTTAGTTCTAGATACTGAACCCAGGGTAGTGAAATAGGAAAGAAAGAATTAACAGACTTGCTTTCACAAATTTGATTACTGGTAGTTTAGGTAGCTTCCAATTAAGTTTTGCAAGTAAGCACTTAAAGCTGAGTCTAGCTTAAAACAGAATTCCTGAAGTTCTCTCAGTTACATACAATGATCAAATAATTTTAAAAAAAATATATGATTTCAACTCAAAATTATATCCCAGAATCCCTACTCTTTTTCCAAATATTTCTATATTAATGACATTTCAATCAAGTTTGGGGACTTGTCATTTCGCCATTATTTCCCAACTTGCTAGTTGGAAGAATAGACATTCTTGTCATTTTTCCCAGCGATGGTAATTTGGCATTTTGTGACTTTTATTTTCAGTCATCAAGTATGCAAACGTGACAGGCACATTAACCACCTCAATTCATATATCAGATAATACATCTGGGGTTTTTTGGTTGCATGTTTTGACAAATGTGTTTCTATTTTCTCTTCTAGCATGGAAGAGAAGAGAATTCTAAGACTGTAATCTTTGAAATGCTTTCTTACAGATCAAGTTCAACTGGCAGATCCATTTGTGATGCACTAGGCAATTGATAGCACCATTTTATGATGCTTGATCCACACTAGCACAGATGATTTATCCCAGTTATTGATGATATAAATGTACGCAGCTGATAAACACATATTGGAAATAATAGCAGTCAATAGGTCTGTTGAGTATTAGCTTTAAAAAAACTTTTAGAAACAGTCATGTTTATATTATTCAATGTTAAGTCCTTTCTGGTTCTGACATTATGCCCCATAAAAGGCAAGATTTTGTAATGAAAAACTGGTATTGTCTATTGATGCACAACCAATAGTCACTCAATAAGTAGGAACTGCCAGTTAAAGCATAATCATTCTGAACAACCTTAACATCCACTGTCAAGGAAATATAAGATGTGAGCAAGGCAGGTATGGAAAAGAGGTTTCATTAATTACTGGACTGTAAACATTTACTGAGGAAAGGAACAGATTTATCTCACGGAGTAACCAGTCCAGTAAAAACCATTTCACTCAAAAACCATTTTGTTTATAAATAAAATTTTAACTATTAATGAAAGACTTTTGACAATGTGATTGAAAATATAAAATATATATAAAACCGTGCACCAGTAACCAGCATATATTTTCACCATTTAATTTTTTTTTAAGTCAATGGCTTTGACAGGTTTTTTTTTATAATTAGAGTTACCTTTTTGAACCACTACGATGTGTAGAATTGTGTTCTAGAGGTGTATTGATACTCAGTTTTAACAGACTTCAGACATTTAATTCAATACAAGCTCACAACCTGGAATGATTTTTTGGTAGTAATATCAGAAAGGATTACAGTTTTAGCTTTTGATGTTGATGTGATGAATAGGGCATACCTTATTCTATTTGAAAAGCAACATTTTGTAAATAAACGAGCATTCATTTGAATAAACAATTATATTCCTTAGAGCTCAGAACAATCTAACCTTCTGCTGAATGTGGTTCTCTTCTGTACTGTCTAGCCTGTTAAAAATCAAGGAACAAATGTGCTTTCATAATAATTCAATGCAAGAATCCTAGTGAACTTCTTTATCTAATACAAATTTTGCCTACAACTTCATCCTCACACAAATATTTCTTCACCAGATGCCTCCTTCTAAGTCAGCCCATGCCATTATTAATGCATGAACATTTGGAAGATGTGAACAATCTTCCCGCATATTAGAAGGTAGCATCATAATGTCAAGAGATCAGCTCTGAATGCTGACATACAGAATACTTGGATTATGATTTCATGATGAATTGCAAGAATCTTCCCAGATAATATCCAAGTTCCAGCTTCCCTGAGAATAGGTAGGAAGTCATAATTAAAATATCTTTAGAAAAGAGAAATTATGCAGGATTTATAACTAGCTGTCGAAGAGTATTCTCTCTCTCTCTCTTTCTCATATTGAGTTTTCCCAGTTTTCTTGTTGAAATGATGATCCTCTCCAACTCCTTAACATACATGGGGTGGTTAACAGGGTAAGAGAGACAGCAATAAAAAAAGCAACTGACTGCTGCTTATATCAGATTGAGGGGGAAAATGCTGGTCTTCCAAGTTTTAATGTTGGTGTCCAATAGATAAAATCAGAGGAATCAAACAACCCAGAACCAATGCAGCCACCTCCAGGCGACTGAGTCCCTTGCCTCCAGCAGATTCAGGTTTATGGCTATGTCCCATTCCACCCACTTCGGGAAGAACATGAACTGTGGCAACGTACAGGAAAGTCCCAGCAGAGAACAACATGGCAACTCCAGTGGCATTGACTTCTGAAAGTGCCTGTTTACTGCTCTGTAAAATAAAAAAGGCAAAATGCTGATAAAATATAAAGCTCATCCTTCTTTAAATTGTTCTTCAATGGCTACTCTACTGAAATTTCAAAAAACATCTTTAGAAAGCATTATACCTTACTAGAATATACGAAAAACTAATGTTCTGGAGATCTAAAATCCTCTACTACCAATGAAAAATTTACCCTGCAAATTTTTGTCAGTGTAAAAAATCTAAATGCTGACAGATAACTTATATAAAATCCATAATTTGGTGTTAGTTAAAAAAAAAAGTCAACACAAGACCAATTAATTGCATTTTGTATGAATTACTTTCACAATTCATAATCCAGCAAAAATGCTCTATTAAACAAAATACCAAATATTTAAGCATCTGCAATACTGCTTCCCTAACAAACATACTGATGCACAACTGGCTGGTAAATATGATTAATCTGATTATTTAAAACTGTTGTTTCCCAGCTGTTTTACCTTGCTTAATCCCAAATAAGTCACCATTGACAAAACAGGTGCTGCTAGTGCAAAAACCAGCAAGTGCTTCCTGATTCGATTTCGTTCAAGGCCAGCATGCATAAGAAACGAGACAAGTCCAAAAGCAGCAGGTGCCTACAACATAAAAGTAATCAAATATGTAATGCTCAAGTGTAAAACAACTTGTACTCCCTTCATTTGCAAAATAGAATGTTTAGTAAGACCAAATGCCAATAGCACATTACTGAGCCCTTCCTTAAGTTTTTCTGTTAGTGGAGTATAATGTATCATTAGTATAGCACTTCCTTAATGTGAGATAGTAGAGTTGCTACTAAAAAACACTAAATCTAATGGGGAGGATAGCACACTTCGAGTATAATAAAGATATATGTTTTCCTCTTCTTTATAACACTATATGCCATACAATTGAAAAAAGTTAATTCTTATTAACAAATACTTTTTAGTAAAAAACTAATACTAAAATGCTTATTTTAATATTAATATTAAAAATTAATGTTACATACAGATTATTATGATAAAAGCATCCTGGAGAGCTAAAGAGGCTCGTGAGTAGCAAGCTTATTAGTTTGCCTTCAGTAATTTTGTCATTACAAACATGCACCATGGCATATTGTAAAAATACAATTTCTATGGCAGCAATCTCTAAGTTAGTCAAATTAGAATGTAATTCTGGAAAATCAAAGAGATTGCTTGGCCCTGTTACTATAACAAGAAATCCAAAATATAAAATTAGTATAGTTTCAGGCCCAGTAATTGTTCAGAATTAGCCACTATCTCTTATACAAGATCTATGTGATTCTAATGAAAATTAGCTGTATGTAAAGTATCTTCTAAGTACATTAAATTCAGCAGTAAGAAGAATTGCTACTTACTACATGTCATTACTGGGCTAGCACAAAACTCCCACCTACACAGTACATAACTGCATACCTCTACTCTTAGATGCAATCCTAAATACAAAAGCAAACAGAAATGCTTTAAAAAGTGCATGGATATTTTTTAAAAAGAGCTTTTGTACTTCACTGAAGTCTATGATGCCTAATAACAAATATCATTCACTGATGAAAGAAGCATAGAAAAGTTTCATACTCAAAGCTTACCTTATGCAGCATAATTGCAACAAATACTATTAGCTGGACACTAGTCTGAGATGTAGAAGCAGCTGCACCCAAAGCAACACCATCAGCTTAATGAGGAAGGAAAAACAAGCCACATAACAGTGAATCCATCCACTGATCAAAGAGTTACTGGAGCTAAATTATACAAGAGTATATCTGTCACCTGATTCTCTTATCTTAACCTGCTCTCCCATTCCTGACGGTGGTTTTAATAATATTTATGTTTCGGAGTAGAACCATGGCAACAGTTTTGAATCAGGAATGGTCACATAGCCAACAATTTTTTTTAGTTATTTGCAACATTGTGTTAAAACATATGCTTTGTTGCTATATTTTTGGTTCTTCTGGTCCCAGTGATCTAATCGAGTTGTATTTCCCCATTCACGGGTGGTGCATAATTAATAATAATCCTCCTGGATTTACAGTTTCTATTCTCTGAGCAGGAACCAGCTATGATCAGGAAGGCCTTGCATATATTCATCTGGTGCACCAACTATGCCCTTTCTTGAACTGGGAGTCCTTTGTCACAGTCCTTCATGCCTTGGTCACCTAACACAGAGCAAATTGTTTGAGTCAGGTTTGAGCTAGGCTGGCCTTTTAAACCAACATTATAAAGAAATAAATTTACAACTAATAACTTTCCTCCTTAAATTATCAGTAGATTCATTGTGAAACCTAGGTATATTAAATGTCAATTTTGCTTTACATAACTAATTGGGGATTTAAAGTTCTAAAACTCATTCTAAAAGTTGAAAAGGGAATGTATGTTTGACGGCAGAAGATTAGGGTCTAAAACTTCAGATATATTGCTACAATGTTTGAAACAAATGCATAAAGTAGCAGCAATATTTTTATTTACCGTGCACTTATAGTTAAGTACAGTACAGTTAGTAGCAAGAGAGAAGCAGTAATTCATATTATAATATACAAAAATGTAAAACCACAATATTTTTGAACTCTACATTGTAATGGTTTTGCAGAAACTAAGTAAAAATATTTGTTTAGATTTTTTAAAAAAACTTAAAAAAGATTTGTCTCCAAACGTAATTCTAGAGGACTAACATTTTTTATTAGAAATAAAGCTCCAGAAGTGTCTCAAACTTAAAGACTCTAGACTGGGTCAAATATGTATTTTCCTATTAAAAATCACTATAGCCCTGAGCTGCAGAGAATCGTCAGGCAAATATTCCTGCAGTTCAGTTTAGTCTCTTCCCTGTTCTCTTATTTCAAAGTGGACTAAACTTGGGGAGAAGAATAAAAAGAAGGTCCACAGCATTATTCCATTATTAGTAGCAGTAACTACTGGAATAATGTCATGCATTATAGCTTAACACTAGCTCACATAAGTTGATAATACCTGCATCATTTTTTAAAAAGAAAAACATAACCAACCAACAAAACTAACCTACCTGCTGCATGGACAACTAGACCTAGTGTAGTAGTAATTTTGGAATTGCCCGATCTTGCTGCTTCTGGGTCTGAAATAATAAAGAAATCTTAGTCAAAAAGATATAAATAAGAGAGCAGGAGCAGAAACTGAAATGAAGAAATATTAGAAAAGTTAATATTAAAATAGAAGTTAATATAGGTTAAAGAGCCTCTTTAGTAAAGTGGTTAAGATGATGGCCTAGAAACTAGAAGACTGAATTCTAGGCTTTTTATACAGGATAAAATAAAAATATAATCATTATAATATTATAGAGCATACCAAAAAATTTGGACAGCACTTCCCACTGACATAAATGCTACACTGTTTAGATCTGCACATATACAATGCTGAAACATTACGACATTCCAGTTCTTGGGAGGAACTCGATGAATAAGAAGGCCAACACCAGCTAAAGAACTGGCAGCTGTGACTTTACATTATTGTGAACAGATTATAATAACAATTTTTCATCAAACTAAATTACCTCTATTAATTCTTTCTCAGTGCCTATGAATCTTTCCTTCCTTCTTTCCCTTCTTCCCATTTAAGAGGATGGAATATTCCATGAAATTGAATCTTTTTGAAAGATACTGTTTAATCTTTATTTATTTATTTATTTATTAAATGTATATGATGTCCACCTTGCCATCAAGTGACTCTAGGTGGCTTTCAACAAGATAAAAATGATAATATAAAACATTACAATATTAAAGTAATAAATATTAAAATTAACACAGACATTTTAAAAAGCAGGCAATATGCAATGGGGTGGAAGCAAGATCTTTTCTTAATACACTATCAGGACCCCAGGCCAATCAGCAGGCCCAGGTTTTAAGTCCCATCTGAAAGGCCAAGAGGGCGGAGGTTGATTAACATTGACAGGTAATCATTGTTAAGCAGTGAAAATATCAGACAAGGAGCATTGAAATGCAGCTGTTAGATGGAGCAATCAGAAAAGCATGGGCTCCAAATCACTTTTACATGGTTTAACAATGATTAGGTTTAGTTCCTGTCAACTAGAATGTAACTGTGATTTGCAATAGGTTAGTTATGGGTTAAAGAAATATACTGAAGATGGGATTATGTTCTCTGTGACACGCTTATTATATCAAAACACTGCGGCTTGGTGCGGATGACATGCCTCTACAGGTACCTGCATAGAACCAAGCACAGTGTTTCAGTGCTCAATATTCAATGCTCCAGTATTTCTGGTTAAAATAAACACTTTCTGTCATTTACTTTGTTTTGTAGCAGAAATTTCAGGCAATACTACTACACTGAATTGAGCCATCACAATAGCTGTTTGTTTAACCAGTTAGAAGGTTTATTTACACAAGAAAAATAATAATTACTCATGGGTTTATTAAATTTCATTTAAAGCTAGAAGCTCACTTGTTCATTTTCCAAAAGAATCTCTACAAATTTCAATCTCTACAATTTCTAAATGGAGACTTTCCATTTAAAGTCCCCACTTAATGGCCATTCAGTGACAATTTGAAGTTATGATAGTGTTGAACAATGTTAGTTAATGGCTGGTCCATAAAGTTACAGCTGTGAAATCACTTCTGTGGTCACAATTAAAATTTGACAGCCCACCTGCATTTAGAACCGTATGCTTCAATTCCTCCCGCCACCTATCTCTCCCCCCATTACTATCCTTTTGGCCACCCTTTATTCCATTGCCCCTGCCCTCTGCCATCCTGCAATCCACTGCTCCTGCTGTCATCTTCTTCTTCCTGCTGCTTACAAGGTGTGTCTGACCTGGCCCTTTGCAAAGCAGCTTCTGGCTACATGAGCCCTTGTAACATTAGGACAAGCCCACCAGAGCGCAGGATGGCCAAAAGGGCAAAGTTTGAGGGAGCGGGGAGAGATAAATAAGCGGGGGAGTTGAAGTGGAGGCAAGAGCAGCAGGGCAGTTCAAGGATGAAGTTCTTGCCTAATGATGGCACAGTCCTAGCCACAACCAGAACTACTAAATCTGTCGCCGCTCAATGCAATCATGTGATATTTCACCTAACAAGTGTATCACTTAGCGATGGAAAATACCATTCTAATGAGTTATTAAGTGAGAACTCATGTATAATATTTTCTTTCACCATTAAGAGTGTAAACATTTGAGCAAACATTGGGTCGCAAAATCATAAATAGTGAAAATAATGTTATTTTGCTCCAAAATTCATCCCCATCTTTTTTCATATTCACAGTATAATGTACAACAAATATTTAGTTATTTGAATATTTCTGAATAATTGTTCTCATTTTGATTGCCTATTAGGAAAAGTTTGGCTTACCATCTGCAGTGTGGACGTGAGAATTGCCAATCTGATCTACTAGCAGCATAAAGACAAAGCCAAGGACAAGAGAAACACCAATGTAAGCATGTAATCTTGAATGGTCATGGTTATGGTCATGATCATGCACATCTGGAACTTCTGCTTTCTCAGATTCAATGACCTTTTGACTCTCACTGACTGGATGGTGCTTTGCTAAAGGAAACCAAAAAGAACAGATGAATTTAGAATTGTAGAAGGCTCAATTCCTAACAATCAAAACACGCTTCAGACATTTTTAATTTTAAAAGTGATTAATTAGTTTTCAAATCTTGCAAATTTTTTAAGAATATGATTTAAAATTGATCAGAAACAATAGTTTAATTAACATGATTTCAATGTAATACAACTGTACATCTGTATATAACATCAAATAACTGTTTCATCAAATAACTGAATGAAAGCAAAAGTGTATATCTGCAGGCATAAGCAAGCACACAGGAATCTGAATTTCTAAAGGCTAGTAATAAATATTTTAGGCAAAATATCTTCAATGTCTAATGGAAGCCTTCTTTTTATTGTATTCACTTTCTGTTTTGGCAGAGTATTTTTATGGTTCAAATCAATCCACTGTCATGTGAAATAGTACACTCCATTGAAATCTTTTCCTTTTCCAATATAGAGACATTTGATCTCCATTTCAATAATATTGATAAAGAGGATATAACATACCGTATATACTCGAGTATAAGCTGACCCGAGTATAAGCCGAGGTCCTAATTTTACCTAGAAAACCTGGGTAAAATTATTGACCCGAGTATAAGCCGATCAGCGCTTATACTGGAGTCGGCTTATACTAATCAGC
>JANHJO010008138.1:0-10525 GCA_032468235.1 Pseudoxyrhopus heterurus | reverse complement strand
TGGAGCCTCCTGGGAGCCAAAATGGGATGCGGGGGGCACCTCGCACCCCCCCTGCACCCCGTTTTGGGCCTAGAAAGTCTCCCTGCACTTACCTGGCATCCAAAACGGGCTGCGTGGAGACTCCTGGGAGGGGAGGGGCAGAATGGGCAGGGCCAGCCAGTCCTTGCAACTACCGGTTAGGCGAACCGGATGTAAAATTAACATCCGGTTAGCCCAAACTGGCCCGAACTGGCTGAATCCTACCCCTGGTTACAATACATATATATGTATCCCTTTCATAATTGATCTTCCTTTGACTTAATGCATTTTCATGCATTAGCTTGGTCTTTGTAAAGCTTTTGCCCTGTTGTAGCTTCTTCAACAAGTATATTCTTAGGGAGAAACATTGATTAAATGAATGCAGACTAATGAGGTGCAAGCAGCACTGATGAAAGCACTTAATTGCTTATTGTACTTTCTGTTGCCTTCTCCCTAGTGTTTTTACCTCTGCTTCAATGAATAATTTATTCTGTCCTTCTACATAAATAATGGTTCCTTATTTTCATCAAAGAGTTATTCATTAGGAATTGAGCTTGTCTATTGGTTAATAGTGGGCCAATTAATACCTGCTAGATGCTTCAGTTCCTTGGAGAAGAAAGATATGGAAGATGTGCAGTGTTGATGATGCTTTACGAATAGTGAAGATGGGGAAAATTCATTTTAAAATTAGAAATTTTAAATGACAATGACTAGAAACCCCTTCCATGGGTAAAATAATGCATTTATTAATCTCATTTATATACCAATAGGGTAACAAAACTAATCCTCTGAAAATGCTGCTTAGTTCAATAGGGCATTAATTCTCACCTCTTCTTTGTACATTGTTGAAGTTTGCTGTATTGTTTATGATTACTTGGAGGGAAAAAGCATTTAATCACAATACAAAGAAGAGATCAAATGGGTAGTTCTGGAGCAATGCTTCCAAGCGATTAAGGGGAAGTATGGTACAAAGCACAATTAAAGTGCTGAGTAAATTAAATGTTAACATTTGGAAAGTTCTTTATATATTTTAATTAAGCAAGCTGCCAAGAGTGGGAAATATACAAGCCAGAAACACCTTGAATATTTTGTGCAATTTAACCACGCTTGATGTTTTCTTTTAATGTATAATACAGGGTAATGAAAAAAAAACACCAAATCCAGTGTGTATTTTGAGCAGTGGAAAATGATTTATTTTGTTAAGATTAACATGTGGATGAGCATCATATTGATCTCCATTATCCCTGTTTTACAAACAAATATTAATTTTATTTCATGCTAATAAAATGAGTTGTGGACAGGAAGATCTTAACACAGCTGTATCTGCTGTGCTTGCGAGCATGATGGCTCAATGATTAAAACTGGTGAGCTTGTCAGCTGGAAATCTGACAGTCCGAGTTCGAAACCCAAGATTTGTGTGACAGGGTGAGCTCCTGTTACTTGCTCCAGCCTAGCAGTTTGAAAACATGCTAACGCAAATAGAGAAATAGATACCACTTTTGTGGCAAAGTAACAGTGTTCCATATGCTTCAGCGTATAGTCATGCTGACCACATGACAATGGAAGTGCTTTGGACAGTGGTGGTTCCCTTCACTAAGAAGAGGACATGAGCAGCGCATCCCAGAGTCAGACACAAACTCTGCCTTTACCTTTATCTGTTTTACAGTTGCATTCTCTCCTCAATTGGGAGGCCCTTCAGACAGTCACTCATGCCATGGTCATCTCATGGCTTGATTACTGCAACATGCTCATCATAGGCCTGTCCTTGAAGAACATCCAGCAGGTTCATTGGTCCCTTCAATTGGACCAGAATGCAGCAGCATAGGCAGTGACAGGCATACCTTATTATGTCCTTGTAGCATCTCTGCTTCATGTACTGCAATAATTACCAGTTGGTTTCCAAGTTTAATTCAAAGTTACCCATAAAGCCCTTCATAATATAGGGCTTGGTTACCTGAGGAACCACATATGTCCCATAGTATGTGGCAGCCAGTTCTATCAAGCAGGATAGCAAGTTCCAGATTCCTTTGATCAAAGGATCCTGAAATGAGGTGTTCCCCCACCCCCAGATCTGGATAGCTTCCACCCACTGGTGTTTTAAAGGCTTTTAGCAAGGATAAATGAAACCTCTTTGAATTGTCTGGTTTCTTTCTTATTTATTTCTGTCCTGCCATTTTTGCCATTTTTTTATTCTTTGTTTTTGTTTCTTTATGGCTTAGGCCATAAACAGGGCTGTCTTGGTTATATACATAAATGTTTTATAGGTAGTCCTCAACTTCTGGAATCAGAATTTTTTTTGTTAAGTTGTGCTGTTAAGTAAGACATCCCATGACTGAAACGATTTTACACTTTTGCCGTGAACATAAGCAAATCACTGCAGTAGTTAAGCAAGACATTAAAAAATGGTACTGAATTTTCACTGAATATGCAGAGGAGGAGGAGGAGGAGGAGGAGGAGAGGAGGATGCCAGCAATTACTCAGCAGAACTGAGAATCTTAGACAAGAGGTCTGATTTACAAACTGCTTAAATGTTTTGGAGCTTCTCAATGGCCATATGATTCTATACGTAAAATAAAGACCAAAGTGCAACTGGGATTAATTAGTGTCACTGTCCTGAGAAGTCTCTTCCATTTCCAATTCAACCTTCACCTGTGTAACTGCCACTGTGACCTTCTCTACTAGAGGATTATTCTTGTCTGGCCATTAACGATGGAACAAAGAATAAATGGGTGGCTAGGAAGCAGCTGGGGCATTTTCCTTTGTTTCAAATAGGGCAGCATGGCCAGTTCTGGATTGCTGCTGTCTGACAGTAAAAGGTTTTACAAGCTTGAAACATTGTGCACTTGTCTAACACAATTTGTTCACCAGAGGCAACTGGCAATACACCATTCACACTTACTTTAAGATAGACAGAGTTAAAGTAAATATACTCTAAGATAGGAAGAGGACAGAAGGGAAAAAGAAGGCCCGTTGCTTAAAAATCAGTTCTGTTATTCTCATACCATCCATTTTGTCCTTTAAACCAATGGATCCCATCTTGTTCTGATGAGATTAACTGGAAAAGGTCTCTATGGAAATACATGATGGCAAACCCCTCCTAATCCATTTCTTTTCTCCTCAGGAAACTGTAATTTTGTAGCAGTATTAGAACACAGCTACAGTAGAACCTCTGGACACAACCATAATTCGTTCCATAACTTTGGTCGCAACCCAATTTGGTCATGACCTGAACCTAATTTTGAAAATTTGGCGCTTTTAAAAAATGGCGTGGAAGGAGAAATAGGCCACGAAAAAAAAATTGTGAATTTTTTGGTCAGAACCCGATTTGGTTGTAGTGAGAAGCATTCGTGACCAGAGGTTCTACTGTATAGAGTAAACAGCATTTTATTTCTTGTTTTTAAAGGTGTTTCTTTTATAAAATGGCTCCATATCATAACTATATCATGATAACTTCAAATTATCCTGTTTTTATGACATCTGTTTATTGTGGGTAAATATTAAATATCTGACAAACTGTAGAAATTGAAAGTCAAGCAAGTTTAAAATAAGGAAACATCAGATTCACCCAGTTTGGTATCATTTAACATATCTCAGAAACAAGTTGAGAAAGGCTGGAATAAATATTATATTTTTTAAAAAAGAATATTTGCCCTGAATTTTAGACAAGTTTTTCAAAAGAGAGATTGATGGAAGTAGACATGTCTGCTTCCATTACCATATTCTTAGCAACGTTCAACATGACTCTCCTGTTTTGAGTAAGCCTCCTCCATTCAAGTGAATACACTAGTGATAATAATAACTTTAGACTAAGCATAACTATTATTATATTTTAAAAAAGGAGTTTTTGCACAATGCCTTCCATTAAATGAACTTTCTTCTGTATTTAGAATTGTGTTAACAGACATAAATACCATCAAAAGCTGCTTATTCTTTTGATTTGCTTCTCTCCTTCTGGTTCAGGAAGGAGAGTTCAATTGATTATATGAAGATACAATCTTCTCTGCAATAATCTGTTCCCAACCTGTCTCTTGACAATACACTTGTTGCTGCTATAATCTAGTCTATTCACCTTGCTGCTGCTCATTCTGTTCTTTTTTTTCCTTCTACCTTTCTCATTATTATTATATATAATATATAATGTTAAGCATAATATAGTCTTTAAAATATTATAATTTGAGCCTGAGTTATTTGTGCCTTGAGTGAGAACTCTGAATTGATCTGTTCTCTGATCTATTTGTTTGTTTACTTGGCTATCCATGGGATTCTCAGTAGACTTCTCCAATACCAAAGTTCAAAAGCTTCAAAATGCTTTTAACCCTGCTTCTTCAAAGTCCAACTTTTGCTTTCAGATATAAAGCAAAACCATTGACTGTGTGATTCTATCTGTAGATATAGATACACCACTCTATCTGAATATCTTTTGCAAGGCCTTCATTGCTGCCCTATAAATGGTTTGCATCGTGTTTCTTGACTGCTGATTCCTTTATTGTTGATAGTTGATTCTAAAAGTCAAAAGTGTCCCCCATCAATAGCTCTATTGGTAGTTCTAGGGTGGGTTGCAAACTTGTTACCATTAGTTTGGTCTCTGTGTATTTAAACATAGCCACATTTTTCACTATGCTCCTTAATTTCCATTAATAGAGCTTACAGATCATTTACATTCCTTATCAGAGAAGTGTCATCCACATAGTAGAAGTAATTGATGTTTCTTCCTAAAATTTTAAAGCTACATTTATCTTTCAATTCAGCCTCTCTTAATAAATATTGCAAGTTGAATAAATAAGAAGAGAATATAGACTTGCCTTCCTACTTTGCAACCTGGAGCCAATCTATTTTGCCATCTTGCTTATGGACCATGACTTCTTTTCCTATATATAGATATCACATGCTGACAATGATATGTTCTAGAATGTCTATTTTCTAAAGACATTCCATAGTTTTACATGACTGACACAAAGGTCTTTGCAGTATATAAACAATGAAATACATATTGACTATTTCTGATATTCTTTGGTTTTCTCAATGATTCAGCACTCATAAACAAAAATGTCTCTTGTTCTTTGCCCTTTTCCCTAAACCAACGTGATCTTCAACTTAACTTCTGAAGGATCCCCACTTAGTGAACTTCTTCATAACTGTGAATAAATGTAGAATCAATGGGATGTTATGGTCTTGTGCTTTATTTATGTTTTTTTGTTGAATTATACATATACATATAAAATGTTGCTGTGACCCACCTAGAATTTTCAGCCATAATATAAATAGCCATATGATTTTTTTATATAAATTAACTAAATAAAGACATCTCTACTGGATAGAATTTCAGTTTACTCTTTCCACTTCTTTAAAATAATTTGCTATATGTTTTTGGTGTCTTTTAGAATACCAAATTAAGATTGGGATTTTCTTAGTTCACAGCTTTTTTGGAAGATTTTTCCCATGTTTGTTTCTATTTTCTATTTCTTTATAGATGTTTGTCATAGCTTATCACCACTTCTAATAGTTCTCCAAAATTCTTAATTAAATTCCTGCCTGTATTAATTGTCTTTCTTGACTTTGGCTTCTTTTCTCTTCTTGGTAATTTCCACCATTTTTTTTCTTCTAGGTTTTTTTGGGGGGTGTTCCTTTGGCAGTCTCTTTTCACATTCATTCTTAACTACTTTTTTATTTAATTCTAAGCTCTTCTAGGCCCCTGTCAATAAAATGCAGGACTTCAAAATGACCTGAAGTTTCCTTGAAAATTGTGGATGTACACAGAAGATTATATAGTGAAAACAGGTTGAATTTGTCCTTGTCTTTAGTTTGATTTGGAATTCACACATGATCATGACTGTAGATACTACTGGCTGTATCAATAATGTAATACATTTGATTTATATGCATGCTATAAAATAAAATAAAATTATATGGATGTTGTTTTTAATAGTTTGTAGAAAGTTTTAGCAATGAATTTGGATTGGCAGAAAATGTAAATTACTATATTGTTTCATTTCTGGTTCCTAGATCATACATTCAACTACATTTTCTTCCATACTAGTTCAGCATTCCAGTCTCCAACCACAAATAGTATACAATATCTTTCTTTCATGTTCTGTCCATCTCAGATTTAACTTGACCATCACACCTGTTGACCTATTTTCGCTTCTGCATCTATCATTGCAGCATAAGTTTGGATAACATTCCTGTGAAAGTCCACAAAGTTTAATTGATATTATTCAGCATTGCCTACATTGTACTAATTTCCTTCCTGTCTGTGACAGTAAATACATTTCTTCTTCTTTTTCATTACATAAGTAATAAATAGTACAATCTTCTAACTGAAAGTGCCCATGAAAGTGCCCATTCCATCCCACTTCAATTGGCTGATGTCTAAGAAATTAGTTGCAAAGGTTGTGGAAGTTACTGGAAACAGAATTTTTTAAAAAATGTTCCAAAGTGCAACGAAGTTGAAAAAATTTACATCAAACATACACTAGTATTTTCCTCTTTATAGGAATTTTGCCTAGAAAGAAAATTCATTGATCCAAAACAGCAAAACAAAAACAGCAATGAACACCATGGAGCTGGCATATAACAGGACAAACGAAAACTAAGAAAAGCCCTTAAGGAAATTAGTAACTTCCAAACTAATCAAGATCAGAATATCCTTAATCTAGTAAGAATTATATAGTCATATTTGCATAGTGCTCTGGCTACATGTATAGTATATGCATAATAAAACTAAATGAGATTACTATACATATTTTTCCTATGCAGAAGTATATAGGAATTTTGCCTCATATGAAGTGCTTTAGCAAACAATAAGATCCGATAACACAAGCAGAAGTTTATAAGGACTAAAAGAAGCCATGGCAGTCATATTATAAGCCTGGCAAAATAATATCCATTGGATCATATAGAATTGGGAGCAACTAATATTATCAGACTACTTATAGCAATGTTTCTCAACTTTGATGACTTTAAGATGCATGGACTTCAATTCCCAGAATTCCCCAGCCTGCCATTTCTTAAAATTGGTTTATATTATCACTTTAATAGATTGTTGTTTTTAGAAAACAGTTTTTGCCCAACTCAAAAAAGAAATTACACCTCTACCTGATCTAATATTTTGCTATCTGCTGTGTTATAAGAAAAACTCAACAACAAAGACATGACTTTTGGCTTTGCTTACTGGAAGATGTCGCCCCTTCTATGTGGCATGACAAACCAAATTAATTTGAAAGCCAATCTGAAAAAGCCAATCTCCCAATTTCAGAACACACTAATGCTTCCTTATAGTGAGTGGGGACATTATGGATTCCCCTAAAACTCCATATAAAGTGGGTGGCATTTCTGTACTATGGGTATTTTAACCACTTATAATGTTTAGTGAGCAGCCAGAAGTACCTGTGAATGTTGATTGGCTTAGTCACTGTCTTAAACATGTTGTGGAAATCACACCATTAAAAAGCTTCTGCACTGTCTTAAACATGTTGTGGAAATCACACCATTAAAAAGCTTCTGCATTTTATTTTATTTATTTTTAGCTCAGTAATGACACAAGCTCTATTCCAGCAACAATAGAACAGTATTAGATGAACATGTCACCACTCCACCAGTTTTGGCCGACTCTGATAACTAAGTCTTGGCCTCTTCTCTTTTGGCTGATCTTCAAGGAAAAGCCAGAAACTGACCCTATTTATAATCTGTGTTGAAAGCTCAGTAGAAAAACAGTGTTTTATTCAAACATCAAACTACATCACAGTGTAGCTGATTGAGTTTGGCTTAGGGGTTTATGTAAACTCAGCCACTGTGGTTTGTATGCCAGGGTGTGTTATGAAAACTGAGTCCACATAATCCTTCCTTCCTTCATATTTGTATGCAGCCTCATCTAGCAATTCTAAATGAGAATTGTCAAATGGGCCATGATTTATATAGGAACTAGGTCAGAATGTGATTTTACATAGAATTGTTAACTGTGCAGAATATTACATTTCAGTTATAATGATTTTCAAAGCGAGGAATAACAAACTCAGAAAATTAAAATCATATACTGCCTAAGCACAGCATGAAATCAGAAACAAGGGAGATGGAGGGAGAGGTAGTTGCCAGAGCAACAGTCACAATCAAATTTTCACGTCACCTAGTATATTTTGTAAAGTGTGCCTATATTTCATTGGGTGTTTATATCAAAGCTATTGTAGCCATAGCCGGATTGTCAAAATCTAGATGACTAGCAAGGAGTTGAGAATTTACTACCTGGTTGTCTTTATTACCTGGTTGTCGTCAGTTAGATATATGCTAACTGTTGAAGGAGAGCACATGAATATTAAATAGGAAGGAAAAATGTTAGTATATTAGTAATATGGAAGTCAGTTTGATTTGCTTCCATACATGGCACCGTGGCTTTCTTCCTTCCTCATTTTATAAACAGATGTTATTAATATTCCCACTATTTCCATGTGAGTAAGAATGGATTTAACTGATTTTGTCCAATTTTGAAATAACCATATAAGTGTTCTCATGTTTAAAAACAGTTTAGTATAGTCTGAAGAAAATTTATACAGTCAAGATGGCAGGTGATTAAATTCTTTTTTTAAAACATTAAGCATTGACTGTAGAATTGAAAAGATGCTAATTAAATCACTTCTGTTGGGCATTTAACTATGTGAATTTTTCCTTATCCTGAAGCTCTTAACTTTGTATTGTGTCTAGGAAAAATTATACAGATAGTTACATATGCACATAATAGCCTCTTTCACAAAAAAATATTTCTGAATTTATATCTAGGGTGGCCCTATTTTCAGCATCCTGTCTCATTCTTCCCACTGCATGCCCCTCAGAAGTATAACCAGTTGTTGCAGATCTATGCCAAATAGTTGCAAGAAAGTTTATGCATGAGCAAATACTCATACTTTGGTCCTTTTTTGTAGATCTTTCAGAATAATGTAGATATATTGGCAACGGCAAGATATTTGGGGTAAGGCTATGAACATAAATAGACTTTCCCTTTTGTAAGCACGTATATTTTCTGCTTAAATAAATTCTGAAAAGAGTTGTTGTCAACTCTGATTTGATTTTCAGTAATTGGTATGGTAACCTTTGACTTAGTGATAATAATAAGAGAACCTATGGCAATTTACATGGGCATTATGTTCTGTCAGTATAAGAAGCTATTTTCAAGCTTTCAAATAGCTTTGAAAGCTATTTTCTATGAAAATTCTATTTTTCTTTCCAACTGCCTTTATGACAACTCTTTTGGACATTTGTGGCTTTTGCGCACTGTCAAATATAGTAGGTTTCAAAGTTATAGTACAATCTGTTTTACTTGCAGGACAGTAAAGGAAAGTTCTCATTACTAATAGAAGTATAATTGGAAGGGGGATATTGAGACATAATTAGATTAACTAGATTGCAGCTTTGATGAAATCAGATTGTGAAATTGACTAAAGGGGCAAAATGTTAACAAGACTAGAGGAGAGATTGGCAACTTTAGGTTCTGCTTAACACCAGGGAAATGGGAAGCATGAAACAGCTGAGTTAATGTTATTAAATACTTTGTTAAATGCCAGGAGCAATTATTTCAACCTATGCATCTTTGCAGACATCAGATTGGCCTAAAACAAACAAACATAGCTTCAATCAGACCTTGAAGTTGCAGTGCTATTGATTGCCAAAAATATGCTATATTTCTAGTGTTTGCTATTACTCTTGACAGTTTAAAGTGCCTCATGTTTACATTCTGCATGTACTGGATATTGTCTGTTACATACTTCAGAAGGACCATTTGCATTTTGGAAAATTCATCACTGTGGCATCTCATATATTCAAGTGGCTCCAGGGAAGACCCTGTCATTGTAGACTCATTGCTAAAGTAGGAAAGTCCCAATTTGCAGTTCAAACTGAAAATCACTATACAATAGTAGCTATGAAACTACTACTATATATATATATTGGAACCATAGGATAGAAGCATATCCTGTAAGATGTTTTGAGGTGCTAGTGCCTTCTGCTAAATGAAAGCTCAGTAAGTATATAATTACTCAAGCAACCTAATTAAATGCAAAAAGTAAAGGTAGCACACACTCTGAAATGTGCCACTTGTTCCCATGTCTTTTTTCCTACATGCCTCACTCAAACAGATGCAGGAAATTACCATTACTAAAACAGTGTAAGAATAAATGAATATTTTAACATTGATTGCTCACTGGTAAATTACCAGACAAAGCCGTTAGGGCAGAGCACATACATTCACAGGTATTTTTTACGTTATTATGAAATGGAAATTGTTTTAGGGTATTCATATTGTTTCTTTGTAAAAATGTAGACAATCCTTTTCCAGTTTTATCTGTCAGAGTTCAAGATGTTTTAAAGATGTGTCTTATTCATAAAACAGGGATTTTGTCCAGGAAAATATATTATTTGATTCTCCCTAAAAAACCTACAATACTTTCTCTCTTCTCTTCTCTTCTCTTCTCTTCTCTTCTCTTCTCTTCTCTTCTCTTCTCTTCTCTTCTCTTCTCTTCTC
>JANHJO010008137.1:0-11421 GCA_032468235.1 Pseudoxyrhopus heterurus | reverse complement strand
GCAGAATCTTAGCTAGAGGATTGCCCAAACCCGTGCAAACCGGTAGTAGCCCACCCTTGAGTATTGCTGGAAATCAGTGAAGAATGAACTCAGCTGAATACAGCTGCTATTGAGACCTACCTTATGGTCGTAAGGATAGCAAAGCATCAGTACTTCTCTGCCCTTATTGCATGGAACCCACAAAGATTGATTACACTGCAGTTTTTAAAAAATGGTTTTAATGCTTTTTATTGTTTCAGTGGTCTATTGTTGTTCTGAATTTGGTTATTTTTGTACTTTTTAAAAAAAACCAGGGAGTAAGTTACCCAGGGAGATGTATGTGAGATAGGCAGCTATATAAATTGAATAAATGTGTACAATGTCTTTATTAATGGAGACACTGTATGAATATAAATCAAAGAGAAAAGCTGGCCTGTTGAACTCTAGAATGCAGTTGCCCCAAGAGATGATCAAAAACGTATGCAAATGCATATGAGAAGTAAATAAATGCACAAGTAAGGAGTATACAATAGGCACACACCCATGACACAAATACACCCATGGATAGACACACCCATTATAGATACACAGATGTATATAGACCTTCCTTTCCTATGTCTTTTCCCACCCTCCCAACTTAATTTCCTCTTTCCTTTTCCTCCCCTGCAGACACAGAGATACAGGACAGGGAGGAGGGGAGACAGAGAGGGTAGGACAGAGGGAGGAGGGTCTCTTTATAAAGTTCCCAGGGTCCAGGAATCCTTCCAGATTGCTGGTGCCAAGGAAGAAGTCCTATTCTGAATCCTAGCCCCCTTCTGATATGGGAGCGGAACATTTTCTCCTTTTCATTTTTGCAGCAGGTAAGATGCATAAGACCAAGAATTTTGAAGGAGGAGCAGGGAGGCATTTTGGTTAAGAGCACATCTAAAATTCAGCACCTCAGGCTTGGAGAAAATTTCATTCTCAGTTGTTTAACCCAAGGCAGCCTGTCTAGACCAGGTTCCTGGCAGATGTGTTTGAACTGTAACTCCTATGTTCCTCAAGCAACAAACTCCATGTTGCCTGGAAAGGTGATGGGAGCTGTAGTACAACCCTTCTGGTTACATCAAGGGGAAAGAAGATTGATGTAAAGACCCAAGGAGGTTGTGCAGTCACAAGAGGAGCTGTGTGGCATATACCTGCAACTTCTTCATCCAGCAGTATCATTTTTCTGTGGTTCCAGATTCCTTATGTTAACTCTTTTTTTAAAAAAAACTTCTATTCTTAAGAGTTTGTTTAAAGTTTGTTGAGGAGTCCAAAAGGTGCTTTTTCTGGAGGCAACTGGACTTTCTTGTTTTGCTTCTCACCCAAGAAGCTTCTTCAGCTCTGACTGGATGGTGGGGAATGGAAGGATTTATATTCTTTGCAGACAGCTGGTCATTTGCATCCTTTTAGAGGACCATTGAAGCACTTGGAGGTTTATCTGTGTCCTGGGGGTCACTTGAGTGTTGCTCCTGATTCCTGTAGTCTGCAATTTTGGGACAACCATCACCTGGATGACTTAGAATCTCTACAGATGACCAGCTGTCTGAAGGAAATACAAATCCTTCTATTCCTCACTATCCTGTCAGAGCTGAAGAAGCTTCTTGGATGAGAACCAAAATGTTTTCAAAGAAAAAACAAGAAAGTCCAGTTGTCTCCTGAAAAAAGCACCTTTGGGACAACCATGATCTGGATGACTGAGAATCTCAACAGACAGTTGTTGAGGGGGTTGGTATATCTCTGAATCTTTGGATCTTCTCATCTGGATTCAACCATGGTAGCTAGGGCATCCTGGGACAGTCAGATACTTTCATCCAACTAAACTAATTTCTGGAGAAAAAAGTAACTTTGGAGAACACAAATGTTGGCCTCAGAATCTGCTGTAATCAAGAGAATGACCAAGTGTTTAGAGAGAAGCCATAGTTAATAGATGGTGTGCTACCTTTAAAGATGCAATACCTGGATTTGGAAAAAAAAATCTTCTATTTCCCATTGCTTATCAGATTTATTAGCCTGTTCCCCATTTTTGTTTTCCCTTCCCTCCTCTAAAGGGGTCCCCAAACCTGGCAACTTTAAGACTCTGGACTTCAACTCCCAGAATTCTCCAGTGGGAGTTGAAGTCCACAAGTCTTAAAGTTGCCAAGTTTGGAGACCTCTGCCCTAAAGCATATTGGTTCCAAAATAGTCATTTCTGTGGAATGCAATTTCTGTAGGAGAAGTTTCCATATTAAACCTATAATCCTATAGGTATTTTTGTGTTGGCATGTAGAGCATTCTGTAATACCTGATAAAATATATTTTGTTTGGCTTCAAAATATTTTGAGTCAAAGAAAGGACACATGTAAATATTGTGCAAAGTTAGAAGGGCATTCACATCTGGTCACACTGATACATTCCAAGTCATAGGGGCTACCGTACATAGATAAATGTTTTCATTTCTTTTTCTCATATTAAAAATTGGCTAATAATAATAGATTTAAAGTATGGGTACTAAACCCAGTAACAAAAATCCAGTGGTAA
The DNA here is from genome assembly GCA_032468235.1 of Pseudoxyrhopus heterurus. Classification (NCBI taxonomy): domain Eukaryota; kingdom Metazoa; phylum Chordata; class Lepidosauria; order Squamata; genus Pseudoxyrhopus; species Pseudoxyrhopus heterurus. The sequence goes on along the minus strand of JANHJO010008137.1, from coordinate 8,901 downwards.
TCTAAAAAATGTTATTATTACCCCCAAATGATTGCTTGGTTGCAAAGTTTGCTTAGTATAGATTGCAAATCACAGCTTACAAACAACAGCAAAGCATCATGCCTCCAGAACACCTGGATCTCTGAAAGGTTGGTATAGTCCTCAGGGATAATTGCTGAGCTGTACTTTTTAAAGTGATTGTGCAAAATTACTCTATATTGTATTTGCTAATTACGTGAACAGTTTTTCGTTTAAGTTCAAGTTCTGTTGAATCCTAGCTCTTATCCACTTCTCTGTATGTCCCTACCTGCTTTATGGAGTGGAGATCCTACAAGTTTACTTTACTGCCAAGTGTGCTAATCAGTTGCCGTCCTTTGGATATATTTAGAAGAAAATATTGTCTAATTTATTGAGATGATTTTGCTCATTATTATCAGAAAAATAAGATTTTTGTGGAAGTTTTTCATGGATATGTATTTTTCTCTCTCCCAAGGGGCCGTACAGGGTGCCAAGGAGTCTCTGGAAATTATTCCTGCAACTGGGAATGTGGAATTGAACACACAGGCATATTTTTTATGCAAAGGTAAGTGCAGAAAAATGAACTCTACATGTATAAAAGTGTCATCAGGACGATATTTTACCCAGTGGGGAGAGAGGATGGATTGGGGGAGCTCAGTTTATACATTGTAACCCAAATGCACAATTTGTCCTACAACATCTGTATATTGATCAGATAAAGAGAGGAAAGATCCTTGAATAAAACTGAATCACATTGTATTACTTAGATCAAGACTGTCCAAGGCAAGTCCTTAGAATAGAATAACAGAGTTGGAAGGGTCATCTAGTTCAACCTCCTATTGAACTAGAATAGTTCCAAAAATGGAAACCTTATTCCATTTTTGACAAGTGGTTGTCCAGTCTCTTCTTGAAAGCTTCCAGTGATGAAGCTCCCACAACTTCCGAAGGCAACTTCTGTTTCATTGGTTGATTGTTCTCACTGTCAGAAAATTTCTTCTTATTTCCAGGTTGAATCTCTCCTTTCCATCTTTGTCTGGCCTTCAGGTGCTTTGGAGAATAGCTTAACCCCTTCCTCTCTGTGGCAGCCCCTCAAATATTGGAAGACTGCTATCATGTCTCTCCTGATCCTTCTCTTCACTAGACTAGCCATGCCTGGTTCTTGCAACCTTTCTTCATATGTTTTAGTCTCCAGTCCCCTAATCATCTTTGTTGCTCTTCTCTGCACTCTTTCTAAAGTCTCAACATCTTTCTTCAGGCTGCCTCTTTCTTCCCCACCCGTTTCCCCAACTTATAGGTTTAAAATATTATTTGAATGGAAAATTATTAGTGCAAATCTGGGGGCTTTCAAGTGTTGCTGGTCTCCTGCTCTCTTGTTTTTCATATTGGCCACATTGGCTGAAGCTGATGTGGATCGATATTATACAGCACCAGCAGACCAAAATTTCTCTAGCACAGATTTGAACAACCAACAGTTGTTTCAGTTTGAAGTTTAAAATTGCTATGGAAAGATGGAGAAAGGTGCTTAGGATGTCATAATTCCTAGGGAGTTTCCCGTGAGTTGGTCCTATGCTGAGTTTCAAACTGATGGATTGTTGGAATTTTTTGGAACTCTACAGCCAGGTGAAAATTATACCTATAATAGTGATTCCTGTTTTTAATGTGTGTCTAGACTTTCCCAGAAGTTGTCCACACATTTACATTTCTATACAAACATTGATTGTGGCCAAGATTGTTCAAAGTTTAGTAAAAGAGACAAAAGAGAATTGTATTCAGTTGGTCTTTAGATAGGAACTTACCAAGACAGTAAATTACTTCTTCACCAAGCTGTAAATAGCTTGAGGTTAAAAAAGAGGATCAAGTGTGATAAAAAGAAAACTCTCAGAATTGTTAACTGGTGTGAAGGCTATAAGAGCTTAAGCCAGCAAAATCCAGCTCTGATTTCTCAAGTCTTCAAACATGCATTAGGGTTACTTTCTAGTTTTGAGAGGCTTCTTATTTTCAACAATAGGTTTAATGCTCATGTTTAAAACAAAGTTTTGCCAAAATGAATTGGAAGCTACATAGCAGCAGGTTGGTTAGTTTTTGGATAGGGATCCAAGAGCTGTAAAATAGATTGGGAAGTTTAAAAAAATCCCCCAAAAGACAATGGCAAACTAAGTCTATTTGTTGCCTATTAATCTGTATGGATATTTCTGCAAGGTCTTTATGCCAAGCTAGTGACAGCATGTAGGTGAATTTCTTTGAACTCAAACTCACTAAGCAAAGTTGGAACCTATTAGTAGTTGGATCCCGGGTTTGTAGTCTAGATTAGGAAATCAAAAACCAAAAACTGCCCAAAGGAAGTCCAAGAAATTGTCCTTGACTTAAAGGTTTACTGAAAGGTTAATCTGATATATATTAATGCTATGTGTAGTCACAAATGGATGCTTGGCTTCAAGTGAGATTCAGTAAGTGCCCTTTGATGCAGGTCTATAAAGCAAAAAAAAAAAAAGTATACTATTTCCTGGCACATGGACATGTGGAATTATCTTTTTGCTCATTTTTAAGGCATTTCCACAAAATAGAACAACGCCCTCCCTCTGAAACTTTCAGTCTGAGCTGTTGGAGTAGAAGATGAAACACCACCTTGTAGCAAGGATTCCAGGCAAGACAGTTCCATGGCACAAAGGGGTTCTGCTTTGCCTAATCTCAGTTATGCCCATCTGGCTACTTCTTTCTTAGAGAGGGCTTGCAACCCTCTCTAAGCAGTTTACAATGTCAGCATATTGCCCCCAACAATCTGGGTTCTCATTTTACCGACCTCAGAAGGATGGAAGGCTGAGTCGACCTTGAGCCTGGTGGGATTCGAACTGCTAATTGCAGGCAGCTGGGAGCTGAATACTTAATTACTTAAGTACAGCGTTCTAACTGCTGCACCACCAAGGCTCTTGTCTGTGTTGAACTCTCTGGGCATAGCTCTGTTTCACAACTTTGACAATCTATGTTGTTCAGAGGTCAGCATAAAGGTGCATTAGCTTGCTGTTTTGGTCAACGATCTTGGTATTTTATCAAAGTTACAAATATTCCAGATACAATTTTGCTAAACATTTCACCAAGTCAGTATTTTCCAACTTTGGCAATTTCCGGGTGTTTGGACTTTAAATCCCAGAATTCCACTACCAGCCGGGTTATCGATAAGGATTCTGGGAATTGATCTACAAAACTTGAGGTTGCCCAGGATTAGAACAAAGCTCCATCTAGATTTTATTTGAGTTGCTTACATGAAATAAACTGCATTGTCAGGGTTCTTATCTTTTGGACCACACCCTGCAGGTAATCCCTGGGAAGATGATAAAAAAAAACATTTGTCAAAGAAGAACCAAAATTCACCTTTAAGTTAAAAATATAATAGAAGAGAGTGTAACATAATTTTATTAGGACATAAAAGTAAAACATACTCTTCAGGATGTAAACATTACGGGTAGAATTCAACATGACCAGAATTGGGACTAGAATTTCCATCGGTAAGCAAGTGATTGTTGATCAGTCATGCCTGATTTTGCGGAGTATTTTGTGCCATGGTTTTTAAGCAAATCATTGCAGTTATGAAGTGAATTGTGTAGTTGATAAGTACATCTGGCTTCTCCATTAACTTTGCTTGTCAGAAGCCAGCTGGAAAGGTTGAAATGGTAACCATATGACCCTGGGACAGTTCAACCATCATAAATACATCCTGGTTGCCAAGCACCCAAATTTTAATCAAATGTTTGTGGGGATGTTACAATGTAAGTGTAATGTGAAGACCAGTTGTAAGTCACTTGTTTCAGTGCCGTTGTTACTTAGAATGATTGCTTAAATGAAGAGTTGTAAGTTTGGGACTACTTGCATATTAGAATATGAAACCTTTATGTAAGGTTATTATTTTACCTTTAGGTTATTAGGTAATAACCAGAAGGAAATGGCAAACCACTGCCATATTGTTGCCAAGAAAACCTGAATATGCCCACGGAGTCACCAAAAGCTGAGCTTAATTCAGTAGATTCTTCCTTTTTACCCACAGTAGAATGTTTCTTTCTCAGTCCAGGTTTGGCTGCATTTGCTGGAGCATTGAGAGGTAGTAACAAACCAGCTCTAGGGCAATGTGATTCTCCCATTTTTTACTGATCCATCAAGCCTTGGATTTGCATGATTTATTAGTATGTTTCATGTTTGCATTATCAAATTAATCTGAATTATCAGATTGAATATAGTTATACACGGCAGCACAGATTCATCTCAGAGGCAGCCTACTGAAGACTGACCAGTTTGTTTATTTCATTCAAAGGTGTAGTACTAATGTATTTCTTCACCCCAGGGGTATCTGTAGTATGGAAAGGCAATAAAGTCAAGATAGTGATTCCACTCACATAGTTGGGACCATCATATTGACTCCCTTCCCCAGACATCAATTTTTCTTCCCTCTTCCAGGTTCTTTAATGTTTTCTTTGCCTGGCAACACTCATTCCCTGAGTGCTTTAGCATTCATTTAACATTTCATTTGAAGATGATCTTAGCGTTTTGAAACAGAGATAGGCAGTGCCAATACTGCTTCTGTTGTCATTGTTTCTTATCCATTAAACTGAATGAGAATATTTGTCAAGGTGTCAAGACTGCATTAATTTTGATGTATCCTTTCACAATCTGTTCCTATCACTTGAAAATAAGCCAACTGAGTAGATCTGATGAAGTGGTAGAATGAGCAGCTATGTATTTCATTTTATTCTTTTTTCTTCTACCTTTCATCCCAAACAGATGCTTAGAGCTGTTCCAAACGGTAAAACTCCCTAGCTGAAAAAGTAATGATTGATCTACACAAGATTTAAAGACAATGATGTCCTTGAACAAGGTTCCACCCAGGGACTGATTTTTACATGGCAGTAATCCTGCAAAAATAGCTAATACTCAACATATTTTATTTAATTTATTTGCATATCTGTAATCCAGAGCGCTACCCAAACAGGACAGCTGCAGATAAATCAAAGCTCAAAAGACAAAGTGAGGGAGGAGAGAGTGCTATTTTTATTGGCAAGCAGATGGTACCGTATGAATTGGGAATATAAAATGTCATTTAAGATTTTCCTTTTTTTTAAAAAAAATGTTTGACAGAAGTGCATTCTCTACAAGAGTACCCGAACTCCCAGGTGGCTGTGATTTTTGTTCGGGATAATTGGAATCATATTTTCAGGCAGAGTCAGCAAATTACAATGACAAGCAACAATTTCCATTATGAGTAAAGCACACAGGGATTTTTATTACTCTCGTTCAGAAAAAAAAAATCAGTCAATTTGGAATTAGATTTATAGCTCAATTGTAGCCTGACTGTAAGGAAACTACAGGAAACTGACCAATAAACAATTTAGAAAGGGAGCCATTCTGAAGTCAGATTAGGTAAACTGGTTGTAATAATGTCTATATTAAAATTCTGAACCTGCTTTTTTAAAATACAGAAAATTAGATATGGAGGGTTTTTTTAATGCAATTTTCCACAACCAAGGACAACCAAAGGTGTGCAGGCCTCCAGTCCTATTTTTTCAGCTGCTAGAGCCCCTAAAGACTAGTGTTAAAATATGAGGCAACTAAAAGCAAAAAAGATGTGGACTCCTTGGTGCTTTCTGAGCTTGGTTGTTTTCTTGTAGATATTTAATTACCAAACTAGGTGTTGTGCTGATGATGTTACCTAGTTTGGTAGTGAAATGTCTTCAAGACAACAACCAAACTCAGAGAGCACCAAGGACTCCAGTTCAATCCTAAATTACAAATATTCTCTTCTAAAATAGATGTGTTAAGTATTCATTCAACCAACCGAAATAAAAAAGGAGGCCAAATATTCTGTCTCCTCCTCTTCCTGATCTTGCCGCTTCCCTTGTAGCCATTCCAAAAATAATTTTAAAATATGGTCTCAGTTGCAAATTGATGACTATCCCATGTTCTTGGGTTTGAAGTTTCAAATTACACAGCTTTCAAAAACATTCTTTTTAAGGTGAAGAAACACAGAAACCTATTAACCCCTAGGGAGCCGGTGGAGAGCAAATGAAAGGTTTATCTGAAACTTTTGTTCAGTGGTAGAATGCACCCTTGGCATATCAAAAATGTTAATTTCACCTTTTAAAATTATTATTTGATTAGGTATTTTTCATTTACCTTGAGATATGGTTAAAAAGATCACTTGTGCAGCTTTTTTGTAGACTATTTGACATATCTTGTGGTGGTTCAATTGTTCAAGTACTTCCAATTCTGTTATCTGATTAATAATTTGCCAGATTTATCTGTTAGCAAATGTTTCTTTGAGCCCTGTAAGTGCATGCTTGTGATATCACTGAGAATATGAGCTTGTTTTCTGCTAGCCTCTCTGTCTCTTGCTTTTAGTTTTTCCACACACCAGGCTCTTCAAAGATTTTTCCCTTCTGCATTATGTGCCCAAAATATTTAAGCTTTAGTTTCATTATTATGGTTTTCAGAGAACAAGTCCTTCACCATTGCAAGCTAATGATCCATGAAGGAGACTTTATGTGTGTATATTGCTATGCAGTTAATTTTATAGTCCCTTTCAAAAGATGAAATATCTTTAATGGGGGGAAGAGTGTAAAAAGAGTATAAATAGGGTGTCTCTATGTTATCACTAGGAAGAGACAGCCATGTTGCCATAGAGATACTAGCAGGTGGATGACGATTTCCACTGCATACCAATTACAAGTCCCCAACTTGTCAACATGACTTGAAGTTGCTAAGGCAACAATTAGGAAAAAAAAAATAGAAGTACTTCCATTTTTATCCAAACGGCTTAGAAACAAGATTCTGCAAAAGGTATAGAGTTTATTATTACATCCCACTTCCCTTCATTCCCCTCCTGTTGATTGAGACAGGTTGAAACTTTATGAACGCCCACAGGATCTAGTTTTGTGTAAGACTGTTTTGAAGTCTAATTATTTTTAATAGGTAATTGTTTCAATTATCATATAGTAATAGTATACTGAGTGCAAGAAGTGTTAATTGCCATTATTAATCAGACATTTACTACACATGTCCCTTCAAAAGGGGCTGCAACTACAATTCCCAGAATGCCTTGCCTACAGAAAGACGAACATAGCAATTCTTCCCAATTCAAGGCCTGGTTGGAACAAAACACACACTTGCAAAAGAGTAAACTGGGATTAGGGAAAAATGAACCACACCGACCAGTGCTTAATGTTCCAACATCTCATTGAAAAATATTCCTTCTGGAACACTTTAGGCCACCTTCATAGATTTTAAAGTACCTTTTGATTCCATAACATGAGCCAAACTTTGGAAAAAATGGAGGCATACTCAATTGACCAACATTTACTTCATCAAATATATACAGTATGCTTCATGAAGGGACCTCAAAGTAAGAAGGGCCATCTCACCAGTGCCATTGGAACTGAGAAAGGTGTAAAGCAAAGCTGCATATTGGCCACACTCCCACTCAACTTCTATATCAACTCCCTGGTGGGGCCTTTCCTCAACACTCCCCAAAACTAGCTGGAAGACACATCTCTCTGTGCAGATTATGCAGCAATAGTCTCAAGAACACCTATTGGCCTTAAAAGTGCATTGAGAGCAGCAGCACAGTATTGCAAGGAAGACCAGCTAGAACAGCGGTCCCTAAACTTTGTGGCATGCAGCCCAGCTGGGAGACAAGGGGAACTGGGCTGCCAAGTCAAGTTGCATGTGCATGCATGTGTGTGCCGGTCCACCACTTGTGCAAATCAAGCTGGGTATGCGTGTGCGCCGGCCCATTGCCCAGTTGTGAATAGGCCTTGGCTCAGTAGTGGGCCATGGCCCAGGGATGGGGACCCCTGAGCTAGAACTCAACTATCAAAAAACCAAAAGCATGGAACACCCCAAAACCACTTTTGGACAATAGATATAATTCAATGGAATTTTGTTAGAATTCAAAAATTCCCACCAACCCCCCAAAAATGAGAGTCAAAAGCTGAAACATAATGTCAAGAGAATCAAGTCTTTCCAGGATGCTTGAAACTTACTGAAATCTATGTCCATAACTGCTTGATTAGAATATACTGTATGCTTAAGGTGAAGAAAAACACCATGAATTCCAAAAGGACAAGAAAGTGATTTATGAGCAGAATGGTAAATGTAGTTGATAGTGGAGCCCGTTGGCAAAACATACAAAGCTTCTCGTAAACAGTAATGAGATATAGCCATAGTGATTGAAGAAGAAAGGAATCAGGTCTAAACACACAGCTCAGTGAAAATGCCAACATAGTAGGTGGCTGCTATAAAAATTCCATACTTGGAACAATTAGAAACTGCCTGAAAGTAAAATAGCTAAACCTCTAATACCCTCAGGTAAAGAACACAGAGAATATACTTGGAATACTACTGTATATACTGTACATTACTGTAGGTGGCCAACCCTAAAAAAAAAGTCAGTATAGAGTAATGGTTAAAGTGCTGGACAACAGGTCTCCTGTTTTAAGTATCTGGGAGTAGTACTACTCTCTACCAACAGTGGGAACTCCATGGGGACCGTGTCGCTGAAAATGCACAGAGGAGCTCATCTGCCATCCTTAAATTCCTCAAGACAAAAGGCAATCTCTACATACCTGCAGCATTCAAACTACTGAAGCCAACCCAATAGCACAACCTCATTATGTTGCCCTGCTGGGTGTGTGCACTATTCAGGTGACCCTGAAGGCACAGATAAACCTCCAAGAGGCCTCAATGATTCTCAGAAGGAGTGCTAACGACCAGATGATCTCAAGAATATAAATCCTTCCATTCTCCACCATCATTCATAATTGAAGAAGCTTTTTGGATGAGAAGCAAAATGTCTTCAAGCAAAAAACAAAGTCCAGTTGCCTTTTGGAAAAGCATCTTTGGAAAACCATGACCTGGATGACT
>JANHJO010008134.1:13432-28749 GCA_032468235.1 Pseudoxyrhopus heterurus | reverse complement strand
TGATCTGAAAGTCTGCAGAGTAGACTGCAGTACTGCTTTTAACCAGTGAGCCACTCAGTCTTGGAACTTTAAGATGGGTGGATTATTTCCAGGTACCTGGGGAATTCTGGGAGATGAAATCCACCCATAAGTTCTCAAGGGTGAGAAACACTAAGATAGAGTATATATTGTGTGCCTTATTTTTTTTTCCAGCTGGAACTCCAGCCATTGTTCCCTCCCTCTTCTTGATATGGCAGTGGTGGGTGAAGACCCTGCCATATTTACCACAGATGCTCTGCCTTCTGATGCCAGACTCCTCCCAACATTGACTAATGCCTATCTGGGCACCCGAGTCTACAGAGACATCCTTCATGTCAACGGGGTGTACAGTGGAGCAGTTGGGCAGACACATCGCGCTGATCTCCCCAGTCCCGTTAATGTCAAAATGGATGTGGAAGGGACTGATGACCTGAGGGAGACCTTCTGCTTGGACACCAGGACAGGTAAGTGGCAATGCCGCCCTTCCCATCTACACTGTTTTGGTGGCCAATGCATTCCTGCCACCCTGTCAGGGCAGCTTTCTACAATTCACATGCTGAATATAGAAATTAGCCTTTATTTTGAAAGGCAATGTGAACCTGTGATTTAGAAAGGAGAAAAGGGGTTGGATATAGAAAATTCAAACTGAACTATGTTCTTTGAAGTTTGAATCCCTTCCCAGCTCATAAAGGAATCTGAAAATCTCTCAAATGAACCTATTTTGGAAGGCATTTTTTAAAACAGCCTCTCCAACTAGATCTCCAGATGCAGCAAAGGAGTCCCCATTAGCAACAGGATAATGTGAGCTGTTGTCCAGCATAACTTGTTCAACCGGGAAGCCTCCTAAAATGTTCAACCTGGAAGAAAACTAGAATTTTCAAGATAGGAATGTATTTTAATTATGGTACAGAGTGCTCAAAATCTGGAGACCATTTTCACCTTTCTGTGAAAATGGATATGGTAGCAATGTGAAAAACTCATTGTATTTTGAAGAGTTTAGTGACGTATTTTGATTTCTCTTGACATACTTAAGAAAAGTTGGAAAATGTAGAGCTCATTCTCTGCTAACCTGCTTATTTTTCACTCTTGGTTGCTGAAGAAAGGTGAAGGGAGAAATGTTCCCCTAGCTGCAAAAATTTTCTTATGTGTAAAAGTCTCGGATTCTTTAGCTCCCATTCCAGGGTCATGTGCTACACTGTCTAGATTAGGTCTTGCAATCTGGATACCAGAGCAACAGGGTCATAAAGTCACAATGCCAGGTTAATAAAAACTCTAGTACTGACCTTTATGCTGGGACCTTCTGCACAGAACCTAGCACTGTGTACTGTGAAAATTGCCACCCTCCAATGGGGTATCACTGCTATCCTTATTAAGGAGCTCCTAACAGCTTGTAAGAAGTTGGGTGTCAGCTTGCTTGATATGTATGCTTTTTGTGTTAAGCTTTTAAATTATGTTAGTTTAAGTTAATAATAAAGCCTAAAATTTCTTTATTTGCACAACGTTTATTGTCTCCGGATCCAAAAGATCAATTGTGTGACATTTGGCAAAACAACGGATTATTTTTCAGACCTTGAATTGGATTTCATTTAATTGTTAAGCAGACAATCAGAAACAAAGATCCTTTTCACATTTCAATTTATCAAATAACAGAAGGATTATATTGTCGGCCATGCTTCAATTTCTTGCGCCAGACTCTTTTCCTTATGTGAAATTGCAAAGTAGATTTGACATGAGAATTTAGGGTATGCATTCAAACTAACCCTTTCCTTCCATTTGCAGGGACATATATCCGTACAGCCCAGTGCTCAGAATATACAGCTACTCACACAATCTATGCCCACCAGTCTCTTATCCATCTTCTGGCTTTCAGCGTAACAGTCGCAAGATCAGCTCTTGAAACTAAACCTATCACAGTGAATCTCCACACCCAGTTCAAACCAGAGAGTTCAGACCTGGACTTGCAGAAAGGGCCAGATTTCCTGGGAGCTCAGTGAGTATTATTGTGGGAATGTTTTCTGTGGCTCCTGGCCAAGCATTGAAAGACTGCAGTAACAAAACCTAGTTATTTTTCTTGTGGTTTTGAATAGGGAATAAATGCAGTCCTCTCCAGAGGAAACAGGGAGGCTGTCAGGAAACACATATCATGTTAAGAGGGGTGCTTTGGATTATAAGAAAGGAGGGACTTTGACTAATATTGCCTTCCCTAACCTGCTGTCCTCCAGATATGCTGGCTCTACAACTTCTTGAATTCCCAACTAGCTTGGTCTACAAGGCAGAGTGATTGAGGGAGAAGAGAACCATTGGCCACTGCACTTAAAAGGTATAGGCAGAAATACAAAGAATAAGGAGAATGGGAAGATGGAAAAGTTTTAGATTAGAGTTCAAAAGGTATACAAAGCAAAGTCTTTGTGCTCAATGGGTATAAAATTCCAGTGATGTTTCTATTGTTTAGTAGATCCTCTAATATCCAGAGAGAAACATAAGAATTCCCATTTTTTTTCTTTCTCTTTAGCTATCTATATGGAAAGACATTGGTCCCAGAAGTAGAGGGTGGGCCCCAGCCTACTGTACACATGATCTGGACCCCGGTGCCCCAATCAGTGACCCTCCCTGGGGATCAGAAGGAGCAGAGATGGGAGTTCCTCACTGCCGTAGCAGAGTCTGAAGAGGTTGTGCAAAGGACCTTTTGTGAAGGGATGTCCCTGATTGGATCTGGTTCCTTATATCTGTCTCACACCCAGGCATGGGCAGCACTCTGGGAAGGCTGCTGTGTAGATGTGGACGGGCCTCTTCCCTTCAGCCAGGCCATATATGGCTGCCTGTATTACCTGCTGAGTGCCATTCCTCCTCTGGGCTCTGCTAACTTCCCTTTCTCTGGAATCAGCCCAGGAGGCCTTTCCAATGGCACATCCGGTGAAGACTACTGGGGCCACGTCTTCTGGGACCAGGTGAGCAAAGGGAACCGCCCCAGTTTTTTACTACTGTATGAAATGGAGATGAATTGGGGAAAATGCTGCCTGTCATGGTAAAGACCTGGTCATCTACTGTTCTGCAGCTAGTGTTAGCTTTCTGTGATGCGCATGCAAAGACTAAACAGTGCTGTGAATTTTTCCCAGTTCCGCCTCTCTCCGTTACAGGATAATATAAGTACCATGCAGTCAACTGTTAGTTCAGATATGTGACTGGAAAGTGAAGATAGAAAGATTTAGTTCATCTCACCTGGCATACAGAGTACAACGTATGTGTGTGTTTAAACTAGGGTTCTTTTTAATTGGAGGTGACATGGCTTGAATCTGGCCGTTATCTATGTTCTGTCCTATGGCACGGTCTCTGATTCTCAAATAAAATATCTTTTCAAAATGGTCAACGAGTTGGAAGGTCTTATTAGCAAATGACCTGACTCTGGATCTGTCTCTGTTTCTCCCATCCTCCCTCCCTCTCTATCCATTCCTTTATAACTTAAGCTTTGCTAACCTTCCGGTTGTTTCATCTGACATGTAAAATACCATATTTTATTATTGTTCTTGCTCTTCCTGATTTAAACACTGTCCCCTAAACTAGAGTTCCCCAACTTTCTGGCAGCCCAGAGAGAAAGAGAGGGGCAGGCGCTTTTACGCATGCATGCATGCACACATGTGAATGAGGCCGAGAGCCTGATGCTCACGCGACACTAGCACCTGCGCGGAACACACACTGGCCAGCCAATCACAAGGCCCGGTGGCCCAGAGGCCACATCCCAGTGGTGGGCCGCAGCTCATAAGTTGGGGATCCCTATCCTAAATTGTGATGTGTATTGGGACTAGTATATTCAGTATACGATTCTGGGCCCATCAGTTTTTCTCCCCCAGTCTCCTGAGGAGGAGTTGATACCAACTTTCCATCAGCCTCCTGCCCCAGAGAAGAATATTCATCATGTGGTTCTCTAGTTTAGTCTTTAAACTGAAGCGACATCATTCCTAGGGCCCAGATTTTGTTTTGAGGGTGGGGTTGAAGAAGCTTGTCTCCCAGAAGAACTCTCTATCTCTATCTCTCCCTCATCTGAGGTGGGGAGCCCTTATGGGAAAGGAATAACTGCTGGCTTTACTCTAATGTGCAGATCTTTTGCATTTGATGGCAATGTTTATATACATTGTCCCTTTTTGTTGTTAAACCTAGGATACCTGGATATACCCGAACATCCTGCTTTTCTATCCAGAAGCGGCTTGTGCTATCTTAAAATACAGGATCCAAACACTGGAGGGAGCTCTACACAACGCACGGGAACAAGGATACAAGGTAGAAGCCACTTACACAGGCAAAAGGAAATACGGCATCTCTTTCCACAGAAGGCATGGAACCAGTTTCCTTTATTATTTCCTTTAGTCACAACAGGGATCCACACAGAGGTTCCCCTTGGCGTGAACTGTTTTTAATTTTTCCATTTCGGCAAGTTTTCAAAAAACAAAAGTAAAATCCTGGCGCAGCAGCAGAAACTCCTTTGAAAGAAAGAGTAGCTCTAAACAGTTATGAAAGCCTTGATGATATTCAAAAGCAGCTCTTGCAGTCTGAAGTGGGGAAGACTGGAAGTAGAAGGACCGGAAGTGGTGTCTAAATTGAGGAGATTTTAACTCTTTCTCAGAAGTTAGATAACTTCTTTTCCAGATCCGGACCTTGCTTTGAAGACAACTCAGGGATCTCTTCTCAGTTCTTCAGAAAGCATAAATGGTTAGAATAGGCAAAGTGCTCCAAATTTCAACAGGCTAATTTGAAAATAATTTATGGAAGAATTTCAGAAGTAGCACAATGGAAAATTCAGGGTGAGTTTCTAGCTTTGTCTGGAATTTAATAAAGTAATTTAGATCAACCACCAGTAACACCACATGAATATATAAATCATTTGAAATTTGAAATAAAGCTAGATAAATCGTTGGCACAGTGGTTACTAAGCAGTATTGCAGGCTAATTTTGCCAACTGCCAGCAGTTCAATTCTCACCAGCTCAAGGTTGACTTAGCCTTCTATCGGTAAAATGAGGACTCAGATTGTTGGGGGTAATATGCTGATTCTAGGAGCTGCAGTGGCTCAAGTAGTTAGAACAGAGTACTGCAGATCAGCAGTTTGGCTGATCGAATCCCACCAGCTCCAAGGTTGACTCAGCCTTCCATCCTTCTGAGGTCGGTAAAATGAGAACCCAGATTGTTGGGGGCAATATGTTGACATTGTAAAACACTTAGAGAGGGTTACAAGCCCTGATAGGCGGTATATAAATACAGTGCTATTGCTATTCTGTAGACCACTTACAGAGTGCAATAAAGCACTATGGAGCAATATATGACTGTTATTGCTATTGGAGTAAGTTTCTAGTGCTCAGTGTTACGGCAATGTGCTTAAACAACAATGAACAATTACATAGTAGTAACAATTTCTAAGGTCATAATTCTGAAGAGCAGATTTCCTTCAGAAATTGTCTGCTAAAACTCCAGTGATGCTTGTGTAACAAAACATGGATTCAGAGGGCACAAGCATGTAAGCATTTCTCAAATGTGCTACTTTGTTGCTGAGGGCTTAAAATCACTTAATTTAAGTCTCAGTAAATGTTATGGTAAGCTATAGAAGTGGGGTGGGGGTTATTCCTTTGAAGCAGTCTTGTCTCCTGATGACTGTCTGAACTAACCCCCTGCAGTTTTCTTGGCAAGACTTTAGAAGTGGCTTGCTATTGCCTTCTTCCTAGAGCTGAGAATAAATGACTGGCCCAAGATCAGCCAACTAGATTGCTTCCTAAGCAGGTACTAGATCTCAGAAATTCCTGGTTTCTAGCCTGATGCCTTAACCATTGCACCAAACTGGCTATAAAGCCTGGCAACATCAAACCTGCAGTATTGGCATTACAACAGAAAACTTCTTGTCTTGCCTATTGGATCCAGACAATGGCCTTCATGTGCCATCTTCCTGGGTGCTCTTCTTTCCTATGAACATGTGGCTAAATACTGAAGGTGCTGAATTCAACCCCTCCCCCATGGGTTTTACCCCATTTGACCCAAGTGAAGAGTTTTGTGGGGAACCAACATTGAATAATAGCAAGAACTATTCTTTGTCAACTGAATAAGACACAGAATGACATTGAAAAGTTGCTTTCTCTCATTGAGGATGGAAACTGGATTGAGCAAAAGAGGCCAATGGCCAGTCTAGCAGCCTCTTCTGTCATGCAGCAAGAAACTGCCCATTCCTGAACAAGGATGCTCTGGATTTGAAAGCCCCCAAAGAAAGGAAATATTTTACTACTTAATATGCCTCGATACTTTATTTTATTTTGGTTTTGATTGTGGCAGGGTGCAAAGTTTCCCTGGGAGAGTGCAGTAACGGGCCGAGAGGTCTGCCCTGAGAAAATTTATGGAGACGAAGAGATCCACATCAATGGAGATGTGATGCTGGCATTTGAGCAATATTTCTGCATCACTCAGGTAGCTGGGGCTGGGCTTGGAGTAGCCACTGTTGCTTCCCATCCTGCTTCTGTTTTTGCCATTAACCCTGGTTAGCCTGTCTGAGTCAGATGGGGCACTCCAGGGTCAATGGAATTTCTCCTGGTGTGCTTCTAGGACTTGAAGCTCTTTCAGCAGGAAGGTGGCTGGGATGTAGTCCAGGCTATCGCTCAATACTGGTGCAGCCGAGTTGTGTGGAACTCTGAGGAAGAAAACTATCACATTGTTGGTAGGTGTGTAAGGGAACTCCTGAGCAGGGATAGAAGTCAATTCAGTGCATCTCCTCTAGTAGCTAAAGCTGATGAGGCAGAACCTGTAATGATAGGTGGGAATGACCTTGGGAGACAGGAGGAGGAGCAATAAAGTTTTTTTCAATGCCCAAATGCATTGCAATCAAAATGCACCCTTGAACCTTTACCCGTCAATACATATTGCAAGAGTTATTCTGGGAGGAAAAAAAAAGATTGGACAGCTTATAGGTCCTAACCATGAGGACATCGCAGTGAAGCCTGTGGAAGGGCTGCTGAGTTCTTAAAATGTCTGCCTCCTTTTAGGTGTTATGCCCCCAGATGAATATCATTGCACTGTAGATAACTCTGTCTATACAAATGCAGTTGCCCGGAGGAGGTAAGAGATTTCCAGAATTGATGATCCTGCTTCTCTGCCCTTCTTCTTCCAGAAATTATTTTCTGTCCTTCTCTTCGTCCAGAATTGCTGTTCTTTCTTCTATGTCCTTTGGTTTTTCTCTAGTTTAGGCTTTTTATGATTAACATTGAATTCACTTTCTTAATGCATCTGTTACCTGTCATAAATTTAAATTCAGGTAGTCATCAACTTACAACAGTTCATTTAGTGACCAAAGTTACAGCATCACTGAAAAAAATGATTTATGACCATTTTTCACACGACTGTGGCTGCATCCCGTGGTCACATGATCAGAATTCTGACACTTGGCAACTGACTCATACTTATGATTGTTGCAGTGTCCTGGGTCATGTGATCCTTTTTTGCAAACTTCTGACAAGCAGTCAATGGGGAAGTCAGATTCGCTTAACAACCGTGTTACTAATTACTAACTGCAGTGATTCACTTAACAACTGTGGCAAGAAAGGTAAAATGAGGCAAAACTCACATAATAAATGTTTCACTTAGCAATAGAAATTTTGGGCTCAATTGTGGTCATAAGTCGAGGACTACCTGTAATTTAAAAGCTCATTGGCCTGCTCTGTCCTTCAGGAGTATAAAGGACAATTATGATAAGCTGAGCCTCATGTCATATTTTAGTCTGGCTGGCTGGGTAGTTTCATCTCTTCTGCCCAACTCTTGGGAAGATGCTTTGAATGTTCTGGTCCAAAGTCCAAACCAACTGCAGTATATTTGTCAACTCTCTCTTCCTTCCCACTTCCAGTAGACACAGAATTTACTTTCTGGTTTCCAGGAGGAGTTGACTTTCAAATGCAGTGATGGTTTAAGAATAACCTTTGCTCCTTCTCTCCCTCCTCACCCCTTTTGAGAAAGATACTGCCCATGTAAAGAAAAGAAAGGCCAATCAAATACAAATAGAGTAAGATTTTTTTATAAGGACACTCTATCTTCGGATATATATATTGCTTCTTTGCAAATTGTAAGCTGCTTTTTGCAAAACTTCCCCTAATTGGTTTGAATAATATAAAATCAAGCATGAATTTCCAAGTACTTTAAGGATTATTTGGGAATCTTTTTCAAATTTAGTTCATGAGTGTGTTTGTTGTCTACAAATGTGTTTCTCTAGCTTTAGATTTTGTCATCACATCCTTACCAGAGAAGGCGTCCCTAGTGTGGGCCGGTTACAGAATCAGAGAATTCCAAATTTGGAAGGGTCCAGTCTAATCTTCCACATTGTACCAAAAAAAACTCCATTAAGCAATCCATGAGTGTTGGCTATCCAAGATCTCAGGTCCCATGTTTATTTAAAGACACTCTAAAGAAAAAGGAATGGAAATACACAGATGATAAACTTGAAAATGTTGCTGCTGATTTTCTTAGTTTCATTAGAAGCCATCTCTTTGGAATTTATAAAAAAGTAACAACATTGTTCAGAAATAAATATTGTGTTCCCAAGTAACACTGGTAAAAAGCAGAAAGGTTGAAATACAATTGCAAAACTTGTGTAGATATTTTTTAAAACTGTTAATGTAAGAACATTTGTTTAAAAAAGAATCTCCCTGTCTTTACTAGAGGAAGTTCACAAAACTTCTTTAAGTAGCATATAACTGATTTTTCTTCTGCAACAAAATGTATGCCATTGTACCTTTGGGATGGCATTTAATTTCACAGGAGTATAGCTTAAGCAAGTATAACATCACAGTGATTAAAACATGTTTTGGGAGGAATAGTTTAATACCTCTTTAATAAAAAAATCAGGAGCAACCTCAAAGAAAACTAAATGCCCCAAATATACTGATGTTGTCCTTTAAAATGCTAAATGTCAACCTTTTTCCAATTTGTAATTCTCCATTAGATTAACTCAGCTAGATCTTTTTCCCTCCATACCATTTTAGCTTGAAATTTGCAATTGACTTGGGCTCCCAGTTGCATTTTGTTGTGCCCGAAGAGTGGAAGGAGATTATGAAGAAACTTAAAATGCCTTTGGATCAGAGCAGACGTTACCATCCAGAATATGATGGATATTGTCCAGGTGAGGGATTCAGAAGAAGAAACCAAGGTGTTCATCCTAACTTTAAAAACAACTGCACTGCATGTCAAATGTTCATCTGATTATGGGAATGTAACCATCACTCAGCTTGCATGCTAATGTGAAGGACATCAAATTAATATTTTGCCCAAAATTCAATATTTTTGCATTCTTCCTCAGAGATGCACTTTCTCCACTGAGGTAATAGGAATGAGAAGAATAGTGCAAAGCTAAGAGATTTTCCTTTTCCTCTCACCAACAAAAAAAAAGGCAAAATTGTTCTGTTCTCACTTTCATTGATATTTGGGAACCCGGTGATTACTTTGCCGGAAGGAAATGGGAACCTTTGTTTTCCCATTCCTTCCAATTATCCTGATTGCCTAAAACTGCTTGAAACCATAAGGATGGCATTGGTTGTGTCAAAGCAGCAGAGGCTTTGGACATTTACATGTAGCTTTTGATTATCAGTTGCCTATCCCTTCAAGAAGAAATGTGTTGGAAAGAGATAACTCACATATTGGCTAAATTATTTAAACTGGCAGGCCAGATACTAGAATATCTGCAAGTTGCTTCTTCAAATAGACATTTTAGCAGGCTTGCTGTATGGTTAAAAAAAACAGATGAGCTTTTCTCAGCATATTAATGTATTGTGACAGCTGCTGCACCTTTGCTTCCCAGACATCAAGATTCTTTGACATAAGTAGAGGATTTCTTTCTGTATTCCATTCGCCATCAAAGGAAATGTGGTATGAAAACAAGAGGTTCCATTTCCTTGGCGACCGCCATCCCATATCTTGGTCACCTCAGAGCTTTGCTTCATGCCTCTTCCCACAGGTGAGCCAGTGAAACAAGCTGATGTCGTCTTGCTTGGGTTTCCTCTCATGTATTCCATGGACACAGAAGTCAGAAGGAATGATCTTGAGATGTATGAGCCTGTGACTGATCCCCAGGGGCCAGCCATGACTTGGGTAAAAAGCTGACCTTGAGGAAGGGAGCAAGTGATTTCTGTCTTTAAAATGTGGGGTCCTGCCCATCTACAGTGCATCTGTTTGAATATGGGTGTGTTGATGATAGAGTGTGCACCCTCAGTGTTACCAGTGTCTTTCTCCCTTCAGAGCATGTTTGCAATTGGCTGGTTGGAGCTGAAGGAAATCAAAAGAGCACAACAACAAATGAGCAAATGTTTCAGCAACATCACCGAGCCATTCAAGGTCAACCAATTGGGCACATTTATTCCTGCCTTTAAATTCTTCTACTCTTAACATCATCTATACATCTGAATATATATTCTTCATTTTCTTAGATCTGGGTGGAAAACTCTGATGGATCAGGAGCTGTAAATTTCTTGACCGGGATGGGTGGATTTCTGCAAGCCATCTTTTTTGGATATGCTGGGTTCAGGTATAAATTACGAGTGGTGAAGAAATTTGTCACAGTTTTCTTCCTAGTCAAAATCATATGATGTACCAGAACATATTGTGTTGCAGAATGAATGGAGACAAAGTTTCCCTAACCCTAGAGTTTCTTATAATCTATTTCTTAGCTATCTTATTGTGTATTTGACTTAAAATGTAATGTCCATATGTTCAGAAAAAGTTGCATATAGGGTATGTGTAACTGCAAATAATTCCTTATAAAAACATAGCAATGATATAGGTTACAAAAGTCACATCCAAAAATAAATATAGTGCAAGTTTTGTAACTAAAACCATTTTGTAAAGCAATACAAAAATCCAATAGAATGAATTCATTTAGCACTTGCTGTGAGTGATTACTATCTATTCAAAAGTCCCTTTTGTGTCTCATTACACACACACACATATGTATAAATATATAATTGTATTAAAATTAGATTGTTGGGTTTTTGGAAATGCCAAAGGTGGATTTGATAACAAGGATAACTATTTTTAGAAGTCAAGGTAGGGGGGAAAAACAGGCTTTCCCCATTGCAGGAGCTGTGCATGGGTAGCTGCTTCTAACTGCAGTCATCAAACTCTTTTTGTTTCTGCTAACCAGAAATGCCATTAGCTGAGCAGCCAGTATCCCTCAAGCAGGGATACTGAGATTAAGGCCATCTTGCCTTTTCCCACCAAGTGCACTGATGATGTTACCTAGTTTGGTAATGAAACATCTGCAAGAAAACAACCAAGCTCAGAGAGCACTAAGGACCTCACAATTCAACCCTGAGCTACAAATATTCTCTTCCATCAGTACTTTTATTTATTTATTTATTTATTGTATTTATATGCCGCCCAACTCCCAGAGGACTCTGGGTTGCTCACAACATGGATAAACACAACCTGGATAAATACAGTACTAAAATATACCTATATAATATAAAAATAATTTTAAAAAAAGACCATCTAACACTCCAGACACTCAAGACCCCACAAGATCTATCGTTGTGAGGTCAACCATTCCAAGCCTGCCGGAAAAGCCAGGTTTTCACAGCTTTCCGGAAGGCCAGTAGAGTGGGGGTGGTCCGGACCTCCGGGGGTAACTGGTTCCAGAGAGCCGGGGCTGCCACAGAGAAGGCCTTTCCTCACGGGCCCGCCAGCCGACACTGTCTAGATGAAATAAAGATTAAATTATTTAAGTCTCTGTTAGGTTTGACATTTATTATGCGTTTAAATAGCTTCCATTCCACACAGACACATCATCTATTGGTATAATATTCTAGAACAGGGGTCCCCAAACTTGGCACTTTTAAGACTATGCTGGCTTAAGTTATGCTGGCTGAGGAATTCTGGGAGTTGAAGTCCACAAGTCTTAAAGGTGCCAAGTTTGGAGACCTCTGTATCTAGAATATTATACCTATATATACAAACTACAAGTAGTCCTTGCTTACTTATTCCTCATTCAGCGAACCTTCAAAGTTATGACAGTGCTGAAAAAATAACTATAACTAATGCTGCATTTTCAACCTTTGCAGCATACCCCAGTCATCTGATTGCCACGACAGTCAGTCTATACTGTTATCCTGTGCCTGTTTTTTTTTCTTGCAGACCAGAGGATTGGAGAGAAAGAAATTATAAGAGTTGAATTGTAATCTCTTCCTCTCCAGTCTCTGCTCTGTGAAAGCGGGGGGCAGGGTGGGTGGAGGAAAAACAGCCCCAAGCAATCTCATGCCTGGCCCATTAGTTGCTTTCAGTGTATATTCCTTATTGTGCCTGTTTTATCTAAATGACGACTTGGATTATTTTTTGCATGTCTTTAGAAATAGTACTTCATATTGCATATGATGCTGGTTCTACTACATGTAAAAGTTTCATTTGGGTTGGATTTCCCGGGTTAAATTAGACTGAAGTATAATTACTATACCTGCTCGGTTGAAATAGCTGTACTTTATTTTAATTTTATCTTCATTATTTTGTAAACCTTTCCATGTAATATTTGTAATGTTTTTCCTCTCTTTTTCCTTTCAAAATAAATTGTACTTTTAAATATATGATATAAATATCAGAGCAATCGAAAAGAAGACTGTAAAGAGATCATTCTCTAAGCATCTCGAAAACAACATGGCCGCAAGCCATGTTCGTCAGCAGTTCGCATGTTTAATCTCTTCAATTGGTTAACTTCATTAATAGATGATGGGGAATTTGTAGGTATAATAATAACTTGATTTCATTAAAACATTTGACAAGCGTCATATGGTATGCTGATTAGCAAACCAGTTAAGTAAATAAACTGTGCATAGCCTCAGTTAATTCTGGCAACATCAGAAAGGTAAAATTTATAATCCAGAAAGGGGGGGCATGTAAAAGTTAATGCCACTGTCCTCTCTGTAATTTTTCTTACTTGTGCATTTTGTTCTAAATTACACTAGTGTGGCGTATGAACATAGACTGTGTATCAAATTATTAATCTATACAAGCTATCAGTGAAGACTTCACCATTTTAAGTGTATTGTAAACAATTGTCTTGTTCTTCTGTATTTTAAGATAAAGACTTCTTTTAACCGTGTGTTAGAAATTATTTGTTTGTTATCCAGATGTAGTTTTTCTCACATGTTTATATTTTTCAGAACTTGCGTAGACAACTGTATTGGCACAGCTTGCCCAGTATGTCAGGTGCCAATCATGAAACAGGATGTGAAAATAAACAGAAAACTGGACAACATCATCAACCTCTACAGCAAATTGCAAGTTCTGCAGGACAAGGACTTCTCAGGTAAATGAAATAATACTTTTTGAAACCTGGAATTATGTGGCTTGAAAGAACAAAAACATCTTTCAAGACTCTTCTCCACTGTACACGTAAAATGGGTTGTAATTAATATACATTTGGGTGTCATTTTTGTGTAACTTGACATTTTTGGCGCTGTTGTTATTGTTGTTATCCTTGGGATGGTGACATCGTTCCGTGGATGGCATTCCTTCTTTTGAGAGTGAGGCATCAGAATTCCATTTTAATATGTGTCATTGTACATACAGGTAAGTAACAAACTTTATCCTTTCATCTTATTTTACCTAACTAGAATCTTATTGGTCTGATGTTTGCTAATCATTCGGGTGAAAAATCATATGTATCAAAGTTTACATTCACATAATGCTTGTATAATATTTGCATAATATTTCATTTCAACATCTAACTCATGTTACATATCAATTCCCATCTTATCTTATTATACTTTATATAGTCAATGTAATAGCAAGATAAAAACAGTTAAAGAAAAAATACAATCAAATAACATTTGGTTATCTATCATAAATGTAACATTTCTGATATTAACCTTTAGATTTTTAGCTATGCTCCATCCACTTATAAAATTTTCCCCATACTCTATAATATTCTGCATCCTCTTTTTCTTTGATTAACAGTGTCAGCCTATTCATTTCTGCGCAATCTAATATTTTCTTTATCACTTTATCTTCTGTTGGTATTCCCTCATTTTTCCATTGCTGCGCAAATACAAAGTGTGTGATTTCTAAGAATGCTTGCCATGCAGAAGACAGTGGAAAAATCACATCCAGAAGTCCTCTATGTCTGGAAACATTTTAAAAATATCCTTGGATTTTATAAGTAGGATGCAGGATCCACATGAGTATAAACCTTTATGCCCCCTCTGCACAATGTCCCACAAACTCAGAAATGCTCCTCTCCCACTGCCTTTGAACAGAAGGAAGAAAGGTTAAAAACCTAGTACTATACCACCACTCAGCCCTTTTGGACACATTTTCCCATCAGC
Source organism: Pseudoxyrhopus heterurus (assembly GCA_032468235.1). NCBI lineage: Eukaryota > Metazoa > Chordata > Lepidosauria > Squamata > Pseudoxyrhopus > Pseudoxyrhopus heterurus. The sequence goes on along the minus strand of JANHJO010008134.1, from coordinate 14,412 downwards.
CTCAGCTTCATGGATAGGGATTGTTCAGGAATTGTTTACTTCTAAGCAAAGAGTAACCAATTAATCTTCTGATCTCCCAATACAGTATCTGCATACAATAAATGGGGCCAATATCATTACTTATAAGATGACTTTTCAATCGTATAGGTATTGTGACAAAGCTCAGGATGGAAAAAAAATCATTCAGTCCTTGTCCTTCTGAAAGAACCTAGAGCAGTTAATATGCAGTGTGATGGAAAAATATCCCATGGATACATTAGAAGACTATCATTTATATAAATTAATTTATCCACCACATATTTGTCATGTTATAGATCAATTCTGGTTTCTAACATCTCTGTCTTCTGTAGTTTTGTGGCAAAGTAGCAATACACAATCATATCCAATAATACTAGACATAATTAATCAAAGACTGAGTATCACTGATTTCAAACAAATTTATTGTCCATCATTAAATTACTGTAGTTCAAACACATGCTTCTTTTTAGCTGGATTGTATCCATGATAAAAATGACATGTAGAACTGCATAAACCAAGCCCAAAATATTCTCAGCACTATTAATATGAATGGCTCTACAGAGAGCCTTGTTTAATATAATGCATTAATATGTCTAATAAAAGAAATGAATTTTTTTTTAAAACAACAATGATCTCATCTGTCTTTTTGTTGGAAACTTTGTTTTAAACAGCAGTTAATTTTTGGGAAACATACATGGGGTTATATTACTCATCCTTGAGATTTAGAATCTCTAGATAGTCATTAGATTTTGGCAAGCAACCAGGAACAATACACTCTGGCTACACATTGGGTTAAAAGGTTAAGAGATGTGAGACGCAATAGTGTAGGAATTAAATGTGAAATCCATTCAGTGTTTCATGATGGATTAAAACTGCCATTCCTGAGAGACTACACAGAGCAAGCCTTTTAGAACAGGGGTCTCCAAACTTAGCAACATTAATACTTGTGGACTTCAAATACC
>JANHJO010008131.1:174847-189126 GCA_032468235.1 Pseudoxyrhopus heterurus | reverse complement strand
CCAGGTTTCCTGGGTAAAATTAGGACCTCGGCTTATACTCGGGTCGGCTTATACTCGAGTATATACGGTAATTTGAAGACAATTTTTGACTTTTTATAGGAAATACAGGTCATTTTTAACTGGTCCAAAATTATAATAAACATTTAATGAATTAATGCATACAGACATAGAAGAAAAATAGAAGTAAAAAAAAATAAGTTAGATGCCTCTTGGGATAGGGACTTACTACAAGAGTTCTAAATTCACAGTTGCAAGTAGTGTCGTATTGAAATTTGCAAACACAAAGATTGGAAACTTGCTGAACCTGGTCATTATCTCACTCCTAGTCGAACCACACTGTGAAGATATAAATGGAATGGTCATAATGAACATTTTGGAACTGTTCCCTAGGACTGGCCAAAGAAAGGAAAGCCATGGAAGTTTGGATACATTAACATTAATGTGGCTCAGCATGTGTGCTGCGTTTAGGTTCACCGAAACAGTGTGAGCCAAATATTGTTGTGAAAATACTTTTTTTCTCAAAACAGTATAAAAGAAAATTTCTCACAGCTGCCTTCAAGTGGATGGAACCAAAAATGATGTCCTTTTTTTCTTGAAATTTTTTAGAAAAATGTCTTAAGCTTCTCAGATTTTCATGGGATACCACTCATCCTTTAACATTCTCACTCTTCTCAAATGGATACTGGTTCCACGCCACCACTTACACATTTTGGAAGTGCAGCCCTTGTCATGCCATGCAAAACCTGGTGCGTTCTCAAACTGACTGCACCCTGTTTCTAATGCTTGGTAATTGACTGTTAAATGGTTAAATTTGTTATTTTAGGGCAGAGGTATACAACCTGCATGCATCTTCTAAAAGCCTAGAATAAGATAATCAGAGGCATTGGAAAATCTCTACCGAACTATATTTTTAACAATGAAAGAAGAGAAAATGATTAAGTAAGTACATAACTAATCATATTATATAACAATTTTAATTAAATGTAAATTAAAACTAAAATGAAACTTTATTTGGAATATGGCCCCAGCACAAGAATTTAAAGACAAGAATGCTCCATTAAAATGATGAACATCCTGGCTTTAAATTGTATGGCCACCTTTATTATAGTCTTATAATGCTTTTTTCCCCCCTCCTCGATTGATTGCATGGGGATCCAAGTGAATTGAAGCTTCACATATGAAAATAGAATAATAGAATAATAGATTCTACATAGTGACTCAGATTTGGCTCTGTAATACACTGAAACTAATAAAGGGAAGAGAAGAAGATAAGTGGAGGAAAATGAGTATGTCAGCATTTTCAATGAAAAATTAAAATTGATGATGTATTTTGACACTGCTGAAATGTTCATAAAATGTATTGATTATCTTTGGCACAGTTTTTCCTCTGAAATTATCAATGGTTTGCAAACTTGTATTAGTGTACTATATTTATTTATTTGCTTGTTTATATATTTAACATATTTCTATACTGCCACGACAACACACAACATATTATACATATATATCAGAGATTATGTATTGCTGTTTTGTTTCTTACATTAATTAGCAATAGAATTTATCTGATATATTCTTCCCCAGTTAAATCTGATAGTACAGTATAGTAGAAGTCCAGTATCACCTAATTCTGTCAATGTTTTTCACCTGCCAACATGCCAAACACCAAGATCTGTAGGTTGGCATTTTAGCTGAGTAATATATATGCTTTTATCTGCCATACGAGGTAGGCTGCCCTAGGAAACAAAAAAAATAAAAGCAAATGGTACTTTCATTATAAGCTTATAGTAACAGATTCTTGCAAGTCTGAATGTGCTTCTCATGCTGCCCCCCCCCCATTATTTTCATAAGAAATAGAGAGGATCTTATTTGAGATGCCATCTCAAGTTACAGTTCTGGCCTTGACTCATATTTCTTTAATCTGATTGTTGTCTTCTTTGAGGCTCTTCTTCAAGGTTATTTTTTTTTTGCCCATTACAGCTTTGAAATAAGTTACCATCCAGGAACTTTGAAAATGTGCTTTTCCCATTGATGTGTTAACATCATGGGGTGTATGATTTTACTGTATGCTTAGTAAAATTTGATTCTGTAGTATTTTTTAAATTTTATTAAATTTTATTTGGAGGTATAGCCTAGAAGAATTATGTCTTGACTGACCTCTGACAATGTATCCTGACATTTACAACATATTTAACCAGTGTGGTTCATTTATAATAGAAAAAATTGTGTGAACCCAGGAATTCAGTTAATTGAATAATCCACAATGAACAATAGACAAGTATACTTGTATACATCTAACATACATTTCTTCCTAAGGTGGCTGAAAGAATCAAAAATGAAATGGAAACAGAACAATATGTACCCACTCTGGAAATCACACGTGCTAAAGTGTACCAGTAATTATAAAAACTTTTCCTTCATTCTGGTAGAAAAATGAAGGAAAAGTATTTGAAATTAAGTTGAATACTTGAAAATTTGACATCTGTACTTAAAACTATTGTCACAAAAAGTATTTAAACCCTGTGAATGAAAGCATTCAAAGTTCCCAAAAGAAATTTTCCTGACATGCAATAAGAAATATTGAAAATACAGTAGTGTATAAAAATCCAAGAATGAGCATTGGTTATTAATAAGGTTTGCACAAACAATGGATTTATGGATCATTTAGCTTGGTACCTATAGAAGGAGAAGGAAAACTTCCTTGCATCAGGAAAGGATAAAGCCTTCCAGCTCAAAAGATTCCTTTCGACACAGCCATTTGTCTCCCATTCTTTTATGCATCATAGTATTCTGAACTATGTGTTATAGGTTTGATTCTTGTGATGACATTTAAAGTTGTGTTTCCAGTTAAGTAATGTGATATGCAAATGTACATCATAGTAGTTTCCCTTACTAACGTACAGAAGTTTAACTTTTCCATGTTAAATTTGGCTGAAATTGTTTTGCTGCTTGAGCATCTTGTTTTATTCAGTGCCGTCAAGGTTTCCACAATCTCTCAGACTCCTTTTTGAAACTATTTATTTCTGAAATACTGGGAGTAAACATAAAACTGGAAAAAGTAGAAGCCATTCATTCTAATTAGAAGCCTCTGGATCTTCCTCATAATTAGCTCATCGTCTGTGGACTGCTAGGTGAATCAGTACTAGTTTTTCATTCTTCAGAGGCAGATCCTCTAAGTCAGCATTTTTTCTGTATGACCATCTGCAACTAGAAGGTTAAATTATGTGAGGTAAAGAAAGGACGAAAGCATCCTCTGTAATGATACCTTACAGTGTATAATAAGCAAATCTCTGAGTTGCAGTTCCTCCCTGATTTTCATTTTTCCACTCTGCAGTTTAGTATGCCCCATTTTGCACCCCTGAGATTTTTTTTAAAAAAAATCTTTGTCTGAAAAAGTACATGCAATCTCTATAATTCTCCTAGTATGGAGGATTTTATTCTTTCAGCTAACATAATCTTGGTAAGAAGTTATAGAAGTTCTGTCCTTCAGGAGAACAACTTTCAGAAAAGTAAATAAGGTAAACGATATGTGGTATGGGAGCTGGGAGTGAGGGGAGAATCCAACAAAAGAAAAATTCAAAAATGGTTCTTATTTCCAAAAAATTCCCCTGGGAGTGTTCTTGTGGGAAGGAAGGGTCATTGGGTAGCTGCTCAGAATATTGCTAATTATTCCATTTCAAGCCATCCTTTTCCTAGTCAAGAGTACTTAGAGACTTCATCATGATGCTGAACATACATAGGCATAAACATTCATGGATGCAGCCCAAAAGGGAGAGAAGAAACACCCCTGCACACAAAATCAACCTTTTATTGTGCAGAAGAAAATCAACATTTGTATGGCTATTGTTGGTAAAGGGACTGGAACAATTTCCGGAAGCAATGTTCTGTATCTTTTCTATATCTTGTTAGAGTTCAATTATTTTTCCTAATATTCACCTATGAAAATAATTTTATATAACACAATCAGACAAAATATTTTTATTTGTGTATTCATGTACACGTATCAGTCTAATATACACAGGTTTATCACCATTTCTTTTTTTTCAATTTGGAGAACAGTATCATAAACAGATGAAGAGCATTACATAACATTGGAAGTATGTGCATTTTTTGACCCTTTGTGTTAATTCTATTACTGTTCAAGTGATTTAACCGAACAGACATTTTCATTCATGCTGTCTTTTGTTCCACCTGGTTTTATTTATTTATTTTACCTTTTGTTTTATTTCAATGCTTTATGTTAAATAAAATTAATCAGTAACCAAAATAAAATACTTCAGCATGCGGATTCTTAAATTTTATGCAAACTGAAATTGCATTATTAATGTTGTATATTATTTTTCCTGGTGACACCATTGTTATTTGGAGGATTGCACAAATAATACATAATAGTATTATCTTATGTACTGTCTCCTTTGGTGGGCTCATTTTGGGAATTCTGGAGCATTCCAGGGAGCTATTTCCTTGTAGAAATACCGCAACTGAAAAGGGAATACAAATATCCTGAAGGAGATATTCCCTAATAATGTTTGTTTAATAGATAAAAGCTACAATTGTGAGTGTCTTAATCAGGCATAAATAATACTAGTTTCAGAAGATGCAGGCTTTCTTCAGCTAAGTTTAAAAGTGCTTGTTTAAAAAATCAAGAGCAATAACTTACATTTGGGTAGCTTCCTATACCTGAGTAGAAACTTTGCAAGGGGTCTGTTAGATGTTTGCAGTTTTGCTGTAGCTGAGCTCAAAGAGTTTGGGCTGAAAAGCCTTTAATTCTGCGTAGCTAGTTCCTGTGCCTTTTTCTTCAGTTGTGATTTATAGCATCACCTAGCCATCTTTGTGTGATATATAAAGCCATTGCTGATATATCAGCATAGCAACAGCTGGATGACAGTGTAGAATGCTATAAATCATGAGATCAAAATGGTGAAAGACTCCTCGCTTGTCAATTTCTGTGTTGAACCTTCTATATTTATTGACCCTTAGACTCTGGAAATTATTTCTGGCATTGCAGCATATTGTTGCATCTCAGGCTGTCTTTGTACGAGATTCTCACCCTGTTGCTGCCTGTACGGATTCAACTTCTATTTCCTAAACAGCTAGCAAGTACTACACTTGGAGTGGCTTTGACTATGTCAGTACAGTTCTATCTAAACAAAAATTCTATAGGCTCCATTGGGAACCTGTAGGGATATCAGAGGAAGGTGAATAGAAAGGGCAGATTATGTTGAGTGTGAAAGAAAGATTGTCATCTAAATAGGTGACTTTAGTGTTATAATTAACTTCTTTAGAACTGGGTGAACAAAAGCATCTCCATGGCGGCTGTAATCACATGAAGTAATTCAAGCACTAATGTGGTCAATGGGGCTTTGCAAAGCACTGTGCTGTCTGAAAATGATCTTCGTTTTGCCTAAATCAACATAATCAAGCTATATATACTTTACTTTTTTTAAAAAAAGCACAGTTTTATATCATTAAAATAATATTTTTTAAAAATGTTGACCCTAATAAGATTTTATTTATACAGGAAGAAAAAGGGAATGTAATGAACAACAAGAACAATTTAAAGGAAGTCTGTAAAGAGAATTAAGAATTCCATATAGTGATTATTCATAAGCAAGAAATCAGGGTCCTTCAAGTGTATCTGCTGCTAGATGGCTATCTGGTATGTCTGTGCAAGGGAATGATCAAAAAAGTCAAGATGGCAGCTGCAGCTTTGCAAACGAAGCCCCGCATTTTAAAGGATACATTGCAGTGCTCATTTAAAAGGGGAAGGGCAGTTACGTCCGGCCAGAGGTGCTATTCAGCCAGTTCTGACAGGTTCCAGAGAACCGGTAGCGATAATTCGGAGAACTGGCAAATACCACCTCTGATAGGCTGACCACAGCAAATACCACTTCTGATTGGCCAACTGCATAGCCATGCCCACTAAGCCACGCCCACAGAACCGGTAGTAAAAAAAAAATGAATCCCACCACTGCACTGGCTGAAATGCAGTCACGGGGATTTGCCAGTTCCACCTGGAAGAGGACAGAAGGACAACATTCATCTTCTGAGGATATCAGTTTTATTTACATTCACTGTGATATTCCCAGTCTCTTTCCTTTGTAAAATGTTCGTTTTTTCCCCCCTTCAGGGGACAGTGTCTGAATCTCCCTGTTTCAAGAGGAGAGATAATGAAGCTCACTTGCTCATTTCACTTCTTTCTTTACATTGCTTCTACACGTACTCTGTTAAGAATTAAATCTCAATTTCTGTGCAATGTGTCCCCTCAAAGATTGGCACAGGGAAACCTACTGCTTCAGAGGAACACTTAATGCACGAGGGTGGCATAGATTGTAACTATTCAAATTTGTGTAGAGTATCTAAACAATGTGTGTTCATCTGAGACAGTTTGGGCACTTTTGGACTTTTGATATGATGTATGATGTACTTTATATAGAACATCCTAAGAGACTTGCCCCAACCACAAATCAGTGTCTGTAGGACATGTTGCCAGTTAATCCAGTTCTCAGAAGATCAGCTAGTAGAAATACTCCTTGACATGGCTTCTATTGCTCAGAATGTTCCTTACCTTAGAACAGTGATGGCGAACCTTTTTCAGGTCGTGTGCCAAATTGGCACCGACATGCCCCCGTACCCACAATGCAATGTGTGTCCCTGCACATGCGTGCACCCCCACATGCGTGCACCCCCACATGTGTGCATGCCCCCCGCATGCGCGCCTCCCCGCACATGGGCACGCGACCCCCGGGATTTCTAGGCAAAAAAAGAGCCAAAAAACAGCTGGTTTTCAGCTTTTTTGCCTAGAAATCTTGGGGGTCACGCGCACATGCATGGGGGGCCCCCGCACGTGCATGCGAAGTCTGCGTGCGCATACATGGGGTGGGGGAGCACGCACATGCGCAGTGGAGCTGGGCTGGGTGACGGCTAGCGTGCCAGGCAACATGGCTCCGCGTGCCACTTTGGGCACACATGCCATAGATTCGCCATCATGGCCTTAGAATGTTCCTTACCTCTGCAGGTTAGTTCTGTCTTTTTTTTTTCTGCACAAGTGGGAACATTTCCAATGGAGCCATAGATTGCTTTCCAGTTTTGTTGTTACAAAAATGCCTACTGTGTTCACTTCGTACATAAAATAGTACTAAAGGCTAATGCATTGTTTTGCTATTTATTTTTTTCTTTAATTAAATGAACATTTAAAAATAATAATAAATGAAACTCCAGTGGAGTGGTGAACCTGAATTGGTTCTGCGCTAGATAATGGGCATCCAGAGGAATATTAGTTTAATGTCTAGCCCAGCCTAAATAAACACCCAGTGCAACATAAGAAAGCTTTTACAGTAACAACAGACTTAAATTTATTATGAATTGTACTTAGAATTATGTACAAAGTATATAATGAAAGAAATATAAGTGCCTATGGCAGGTCATCCAGTCATCCAGGTCATGGTTGTCCCAAAGATGATTTTTCAAAAGGCAATGACCTTCCTTGAAGACGTTGAAGACATTTTGCTTCTCATCCAAGAACCTTCTTCAGAACTTAAGAAGCTTCTTGGATGAGAAGTGAAACCTCTTCAAGGAAAAGCAAAGTCCAGTTGCCTTTTGAAAAAAACACTTTGGGAGAATATACTGTAAATACCATTAATTATAGCAGATATGAATTAACCAGAATACATTGTAAAGAAGAAGTTAAACTTATGACAGATATACATGTCCCATTTCTTTGGAATATTGCATTTTCTGTATATGCAAGGGAAAGCAGAGGAAAGATGGGGGAAATTCCCTAACTTGCAGTTGTGTAATTATATATAATTATTTAAGGTTAATTCCTAAAACCGGGATAAGCAAAAAAGTGCCCTGCCAGTATGTTGCATGATAACTGTTACAACATGCCATTGGCCATGTTGTATTGGACTTTTCAGAGCTGAAATACAAATAACTGAAGCACATTAAGTTTTCTATTGTTCTTATATATACTTGTGAGGAACCTTAGTTTGTAAGATTTACTTCTAGATAAATAGGCACTGAATATAATTATCCAGCTGTTAAAGCACAAGTATTTGAGGCACATGACTCTCAGGAACAGAAAAGGTCATTCCTGCAAGTAGACTATTAGATTAATACTTCATGGTTAGTTATTTTATTTCTTACAAATTATTGAAAGATTAACAACCATACTTAAGTGCAATATTTCACATTTGCAAGAATGCATTAAGTACAGCCAATTAAATTTGCTTAATCAAGCTTAACAATGCTGGATGCTGTTACTCACCAGAAAGTAAGCGCTATAAAAATGATTCACATAACCTCATGGTTATATGAATGATTCATACATATTTATCAGAAATGTGTTTAGCCTTTAATAATACTGACTTCAGTATTCTTTATAATATTCTATTTTTAGTGTAAAAAGAACAGTGTAAAAGCTATGGTTACCTCTTATCCTGAATGACCAGTTAGGAAGATTGTGAAAATGTGAGAATTGAAGGATGATTGTATAGCAAAGAATGGAATTAGGATATATAATTAAGAACACAAACCAGCCAGAGTTCTATATTTTTTCAGTATCATTGATTTCAACAAATTCTAAGCAACTGCTGAACTGTTTCTAAGGGAAACCAATGGGATCAAGCAAGTTCAATTATTTTTCTTAAATATAAGCAATTTTAAAGCCATACATAAATCAGACACAAAGCTTACCTACTATATGTGGATATGTCATATATAAAAAATAGGTTGAGGAATGCTTAGCTTGCTATCTTCAAAATGCTGATTACCAAGTATCCTTCTTGAAGTTTAATAGACTTCTTTTAAGAGAGGACTCTGAAGGGCATTGGCCAATATACCCGTATGTCAGAACTAAGCACTAGACATGTTATCTATATCTCAGAGATATCTGTACCTGGAAGCTGTATCCTGTATCTCAGAATGCCATAGTTCTTCTCATGTGGTAGTTGAAGCCCAGCACACATAAAACAGTGCTCATCTGAAAGAGATAGAAAGCTCAGATGTACAATATATCCGCCCAGGAAAACCAAAACCATAGATAGGTAGTCCTCAACTTACAACAGTTCATTTAGTGACTGAAGTAACAGTGGCACTGAAAAGGTGACTTATGACTGTTTTCCACACTTATGACCCTTGCAGTATCGCCATGATCACATGATCAAAATTTAGCCGCTTGGCAACGGACTCATATTTAAGACAGTTGCAGTGTCCTGGGGTTGCATGATGCCCTTTTTCTACCTTCTGACAAGCAAAGTCAATGGGGAAGCTAGATTGACTTAACCATGTTACTAACTTACAACTGCAGTGATTCACTTAACAACCTTTGGTAACCTGTGGTAAGCAAAGTTGTAAAATGGGGCAAAATTCACTTAAATGTCTCACTTAGCAACAGAAATGTTGTGCTCAACTGTGGTCGTAAGTCAAGGATTGCCTGTATAGCAAGAGATGCTAAGGTAGGCAAAAGCTGGGATCATACCTTACACTGTGGCATGGTTTGTCTTAAATAAAGTTTGATGAATAAACATCAAATGATTAAGGCTGATTATTCTAAAGGTATGTGTATGTTCAGGGATTACAAATCCACTAATTTATAAAATAACTCATACTATTGGCTTAGCATTTTGAGTGTTTGTTCTTTGTGAAGCATGATTTGGGTTTTGTTTTATATTTAAATCTTTACACTTTAACCTGAATTTATTGAGCCACAGCGGTGCAGTGGTTAGAGTGCAGTACTGCAGACTACTTCTGCTGCCTGCCGCCTGCCTGCAATTTGGCAGTTCAAATCTCACCAGGCTCAAGGTTGACTCAGCCTTCCAGCCTTCCAAGGTGGTAATATGAGGACCCAAATTGTTGGGGGCAATATGCTGACTCTGTAAAACCGCTTATAGAGGGAAGTAAAGCACTGTAAAGCGGTATATAAGTGTAAGTGCTATTGCTATTGGAGATACATTTAATATTTTGGAACTGATCCTCTTATCAGTTTCTTTTTGAGGCTTTAATTTTATTTTATTTATTCCCATGTTATATTGATCTATTTATAACTTAGTGAAATTTACATGGATTATTTAAAAAGAGTATGATAATTTGATCAGAGTTCCCTACATGACTCAAACATGAATTTCACTGAATATTTTGACCTAGATTGGAGTAAAAGTTTTTCTAGTGATATAACTGCAGGGCAAATTGTTATGTTATAATCATTACCTTTTCTGTAGGTATAATTACAATTGTAAATGCAATCCTGGCTTCAATAACTATTTTACACTAAACAAAAGGATAAGAATAAGTCAAATAATGAATGTACAATACTGTATATTGTTCAGATTTAAAACAACTTTATGATATTTTCTGATATTATTTTTTTGCAGTCAATTTTGTAAAAGGCTGCTTTATGGTAGTCTTAGTTCCAGATTTATGCAGCCATTCAGTATTAGCACATATTATTATACAGCAATGCAATATCAGTGCATCTGAAAAATAAGAATTTATAAACACCAGATTTGAAAAGCTGTTTGTGTGGATATATTTTCTTCCAAATGAATTCCTATTATTTTCAATTCCAATGCTAATCTGTTACACACATCTGTTATAAGAAGAGATTTTCAGAATCAGAACTGATGGTCTTTCTGTCGTTGCTTTGGTCATGTGAGAATTGCAGTGACATGCATCTCCCAGATTGTTATGGCAATATAGGAAGATTTAGTTACTATGCAACTGCTTTTATCCAGTACTGTATCTTATGAGAATTATATAATAATAAACCACATTGTGATTTCCTTTCACATGTTATAATCTCAGGATCAGAGAAGAAAATAACAGCATTAATTCCCTTGCCATGAAGAGACCGCACAAAAAGGATGTTATACTTGCATTAGTTAGTCACCAAATATAATTTTTAAGCAAAGGCAATATTTTGGCATTTCATTTCTTTTTCTCTCAAACTATATTTGGGCTTCTGGAATCATATCTTCCCTATAAAAATATTAAACTCTTGTGATACTAGCCACAAAATAATGAAAGAGCATAATCAAAACAGAGAAAAAACTAGTAGGAAAGAACAGAGAGATCTAGATTATTCTTCCTTGTATTTATTGAACTATAACTAGGATGAAGTGCAAAAATAATTTGTAAATAAATTAAATATCAAGGTAAAAGCCATTAAATGCCAGGTCTGCAATGTAGCTAAACTCTATGTTATACTGTAGAGATAGTTTGAATAGCACCTCTTTATCCAATAATAACTAGTGATAAAACAATCTACTTTTTAAAAACCATGTAAAGTCCTTCAGTGGACCTAAACCTGCTTTGAGACCTAAACAATGTCAGTCAAAATTTCTAAAATAAATTCAAGTATTTTATTGCCATTTGAAGGTCATTCCTTCCAGTATATCCCATCTGTTGAGTGATAACCTTCAGATTAGAAGCAGGGTACTTTTCAAAACCTTCCCACTGGTTTCTGAAAGTTGTTAGCTTTGGTGTCATATATATATATATATTCTTTTTTTCCCTTTGCACAGATTCTGACTTTTGTCCCATATAAGTAGAAGAAGGACATGGATAGTATGGATGCTACACATTCAACTGGATAAGGCTGGTATCTTTGCTGATAATTATGTCCTTTAATAATTTGGCTTGAATATATTTGGGGAAGAAAAGCTTCCTATAGCAGTTTGACTGTGGAACCAAATTCCTAGGAAGCTGTTTCCCCTTTACTGAAAATATTGAAGCAGATGTTGGACAACTATGTCTGAGGAATCCTGTAACTTTTGGGTTCTACTATTCTATTATGTGGAAGCAGACTGGCATCTGCAGTTCTTCTTTCAAAGTATTAAGCAGAACTAACTCTGTTTAGCTTCTGAGTTTAAACAAGATCTGACACATGCTAGCTTGTATAAGCTAGACCAACCCCTAATGTTCATGGAGACTTGTATATTTCATAAAGTGTGAAAACCTTGGATTTAGCCCATTGTACTGAACCTTTTGAAAACAATGGGAAATAAATCCTAAGTAATTTAAGCTTCATTGTATTTACTCCAGATCTTACAGAACAAAAAGTTATGCCCTCTTCCTGACTGATTTTATAATGAAGTTACATCATACCTAGTCTAGTAGAAACGCTTTCTTTTTATCAAATTCTATAACTGAGCTCAACAAGTAGAGTTTATAATCTTTGTCGGGAAAGATTTTAATTTGTTCTCTTGATCTCAATTTTTCATTATTAATTTGTCATGATTGGTAATAACAATCTCTGCAGGAAAGACTTTGTACTCTCAGGCAGAAAGACTATCTGATTTGGATTGAATTTTGAACTTCTAAGGTGATTAACATCACTGATAACTCAGCTTAATTGGTTTTAATAAGCTATTACTAATTAGCACTTAATTGAATATGTGTTCAATATATACCTGGCAGCATTAATAGATGGGTGGAAAGGACAAAATATTTCTACTTTGAGTAAAGTGGTATTAAAATGGTCAAATACTTTGCAGAAATATTCCTTAAACTATCCAGTGGGAACAGCTCATTTTCCTCAGTGAATAAATTAACAAATATAATGGTTTTGTCTCATTTGTTTAATTGGGTTTTGTTTATTTAGTTTTAGGACTTGTGTGGAGACTAGATGACATTTTAGCTCATACAATATTTATGCAGGAATATTGACAATATTTACAACAAAGTTTTAAGTACTACTGTGTGTTTTTTCTGAAATCCCTATTCTGACAAGGAATTTAGTCTGCTGTGTATCCCAGCCATTCCACTTAATTCCCGAATGGCAAGAAGCTTAGAGAAAGAGACATCCTGTTCTCAAATTTCCCAAAGAATGGTGTAGAGATAGATTTTTTTCTCAAAAGAGTAGTAAGGGTAATACACACAGTCAGGGGTGGGTGTTTAACAACCGGTTTGCTTCGTGTGCGACTTGCATGCACACGTGCGCTATGCGCATGCGTTCTGTTTGCAAATACCAATACAACAGCTGATGGTCGGCAGTCTAAACAGGTAATAGGAGGCAATTTCGCTGCCACGCAGATCAGCTGGCCTTCAAAAAACAGCAGAAAATCCACACAATAGCGCAGGAGCAGATGGGTGGGCCCAACTCAAAACCAGAAGAACCAGTTCGCCCGAACTGGTAGTTCCATAACAACCAGTTCGCCCGAACTGGTAGCAACCCACCCTTGCACACAGTCCTCCAATTGCAACCATTTGTTTAATAACAGTTTCAAAGTTCTGACAGTGCTGAAAAAAGTGATTTGCAACCCATCCTTGTACTTAGGGTCACAGTGGTCAAAATGATCAAAAACAGTGATCAAAATCATCCCTGTGATCAAAATTCAGGTTCTTGGCACCTGGCATGTATCTACGATAACTGCAGCATCTCAGGGTCATGTGATTGTTATTTTCCACCTTCCCAGGGGGCTTCTAACAAGCAAAGTAAATGAGAAAAGCCAGATTTGCTTAACAGTCAAGTGATTCACTTAATGGCCACAGCAAAAAAAGCTAATATAATCTGTCATGATTTACTTAACAACCACATTGCTTAGCAACAGAACTTCCGGTCCCAATTATGTTTGTAAGAGGAGGACTATCTGCATCAGGGAAATAGAATCTAATCACCTCTCTGATTATAGGGCACTTGAGATATCAATGTTCCAGGATGGTGGTATATGACTATTGAACTAAAGAAAGGTTATGGATTATATTACTTTAGCTTAATATTAGTGCACGTGAAACTTTGAATTGGGCATGCTTTTAATCTTTTCTTTTGTATTTTTACAAAATGTAAAAAAAACTAGGAGCTAAACTAATATTGTTACATGAAAACGTACTTATTAGGATAAAATTTGAATTTTGTAGCTAGAATCTGGTCTACCTTGGTATTCAAACTTAAATGGCTTTGCCATCTAGTGTAGATAGGGTTTTCCAAGTACTGAACGTATTTTGTCAGCTTGCTATGGAAACAGAACAGCCTTCAAATCTCAGTGAGTTGTCAAAGCATAATTGCTTTGGGATCTAAGACAGTGCTCAGTATGTTACAATTTATCATTGTTGGCAAACAACAATACCTGTTGCCCTGTATCCCCAAAATTGTTATGAAAAAGTCAAGTTCAAAGTCATCCTTCAGAAAAGACTCTCAATTCCCATGATGTTTAGCAGTATGTATATTTTATTTAGCTTTTTCTAAGAATTTTAATAGTGTTAGAATCATCCAATAGACACCTGCCTCTATTACATTCTTCCCTTAATTCCCCCCCCCTATATTGCCTTTTCTTAGTAGAATA
>JANHJO010008131.1:101341-114433 GCA_032468235.1 Pseudoxyrhopus heterurus | reverse complement strand
CTTAGCTAGAGGATTGCCCAAACCCGTGCAAACCCGTAGCAGCCCACCCCTGCTTATCATGCATCTTTATAGTGCTATATCTATCTCAAAATATATAAATGATTAATCTACATTCAACAATATTTTTTTGTCTTTTGTACAGAAGAATTGATTTGTAAAGCAAAGAGATTTAATAGCCATTTTCTCATTCTCAGCAGGAATTTAGATACAAATCCAACATGCCAAAAGTAAAAGTACAATTCAATAATATATTAGGATTCAGAGGTTCTAGATACTACTTTTTGCTACTAGAAAAAAAATCACATATATTCAAATAATGATTATTGATTTGTTTCAGATTCATTATGAAAGGATTTAAAATAGTTCACATATCTTCAAAACATGTTCCAATGATATTTAATTTTAAAATGTTTTTGTTGATGAATATACCTTCATTTGAAAGCTATAACCAAGGCAAGCACACATAAACACACACACACACAGAGGGAGGGAGAAAAACACAAATTCTACAAAGATATTTCTCAAAACAATTTGGGATATAACGAAAGCAGTGTTAAAAGTTTTATTTACAGGAAGACTAAATGTTTAAAAGAGAAAGAGAGATAAACTAGCAATTCCTTAAAAAAAAATGAGGAACTACAAATGAACATATAATGATGGATAATAGAGTACATATTCAGATACATAAAAAGAGATAGAATTAAAGCATTCAGTTTTTATCTATCTACATCTAGCTCTCTTACTATCAATCTTCATTCTGTGCTACCCAACTCCAACCAACAATACATTGTTTTCTTGACTGTATCTCAGTATACATTTGTATGAAGCCTGCAATAAAGATTCCTGCTTTTAACAAGAAGTATAAATAAGAATATTTCCTCTTATTTGATTTATACTAGCAGCAGTACCACCTCCTGAGTGTCTTCATTGATGCTGTCTGTGGCTTGGATGGCTGATAAAGAGGGAAGCTTGAAATACCCTTCAGTAGTCAATAAGGGAGTGGAAAAACTGGGGTACTTGCTTCCCATTCTAACTTTTCTTCCACAGAAACGGAAAAACAACTCAATAAATTGGCAAAAATTATTCTTCTGATTACTTCTAAAAAATCTGGTTTGGGTATCAAAATACCTTGCCATTGTCAGATAAAATATGTGAATATATGCTGGCCACAGCATTGCTCCCACACAGACACTTGGTGGAAAAGTACTAGGTACCATAAATCACCAAAATAGCAGGAAGAGGAGGGATCTATCTCCTGTATAAATACCGCTCCCCTCTTCCTGCCATGTGCTTCTTATACCATGCTCTAACCTGGGATAGGCATGCAGGCTTGCATGCCTGCTTGAAACAAAGAGATAGCCATTTCTTATTTTTGTTATTCTTTAATAAATAGCTTACTACTTGAACAACTGGGCTTCACATCTTGATTGCTATGGGCATCCGGAACGATTAATCGATTAAATATTTTGACAGCCATCTTGTGAGAGAAAGGAAGAGTCAGGAGATGAGAGACAGGATGAGAGGGAAATTTCTGTAAGTGGAAAACCACTCTACCTGGTCTGTCCAGAAAACATGATGCATATATCATAGAATCATGGGTTGGAAAGTACATTAGAGATCTTCCAATCCAAACCTCTGCCCAGGGCAGGAATCCTCAAATGATTCGAGACAAATGGCTATCCAATTTTTATTTGAAAACCTCCAGTGAAAACTTCCACCGCTTAATAATTCTCCAACATATGTCTTTACAGGATTTCATTTTGTCAAAAGCAGCTGTTACAGAAAGGAAAAATGCTACATATTTCTGTGATTGATTAGTTTCTAAAAATACGGTATGCCTTGTAGTCTTATTTGTATTCCCAATAATTCCATTATATTCAGTATTCTCTGAGGATTTGAAATAGCAAGATATATTGCATATGCTTGTTATGTGAAAAGGAAAAAAAACAAGATTATTTTAAATCAGCTGCTTTAGCAAGGTTTTTTTTCTTACATGTTTGAGAATTTACTTACCATTTAGGAATGTTTTTTTCCCCTGAATTTATATTTTAAATTCTTTTTCGTTTGAGGAATGGGATAGCCACCATTTTGTGCAACAATCAAGTTATACTATGGATAGTAATCGAAAGAGATTGCTTCACCTTTGCCTTGCCTTGTCTTTGGGTCTTCTGCTGATTCTATTCCATATCCCTTTATAATAAATATTGGTTACTTGGAAAACATTGGAGGAAATATCTGGTACCTCAATCATTCTTTATTGATCTGTTTATCATGATTGGGATACCTCTTGCAAACTAAGGGTGGAAAAGAGGGAGGCATTGGATAATTAGTTTAGTTAGTTAATAAGGGAAAGAAATTTTCCTCAATAAGAATGGTTAACTACATTTTAGACCCAATTAAGCATCATAATTCCAGTTAGAAGAATAAATTGAACACAAGTTTGTTCAAACATTAATACATAAGGAGAATCATCTATGACTGTTACTCTCTTTAAGCAGTTATAATTCACCTGAGCAAACAACTATTCTCAAAAGCATACCCTATTCTTGAGTGAAAGTCACATGAGAATGGGGTGTGTTCTTGTGTGGCCTATAGAGCCTCAGGAAGTTACGTGAGATGGCTTATTCTCACATGGGCTCTGGAGCCTTTGACAATTGCACAAGAATGAGATATGCTTGTTTTCAGATATGTTTGCAGACACTATGGAAAAGCATTTTTTAAAGCCACTTCAAGAAAAGCATTTTTTAAAGCCACTTCAAGACCTCATGCAACCTGATCTATCTTGGGTAGGCCATAGGACCTGTCAATAGAAAGAAAACACCGCTTGAAGGTAAGCGGGACATGACAGATTCTAGGGCCTACGCATGATTGGGCTCTATTTTTTTTAAAAAAATAAATGAATATATAAACAATTGCTTCTCTTTTGTTAAGAGGGAGGGGTTGATATGCCAGCAATGTCAAGTTAGACATTTTCTAAATTTTTGAGTCCACACTGAGTTCAAAACATTAGCCATCAAGCACTAAGGGAAATGCTCCAAATGTTAAACTGTGGTACTGACAAGCAACTAACGGTCAACCTTTATTTCTTTTACATGTCTCTCTTTCAATTCTCAAAATTGTGTATTACAAATGCATAATGGTTGCAACTCACCTTAGGTGCATAATTTTGATGTAACACATTGCAAATCAAAAGATTTCAGAGTCCCTTTTTACTAATCTTTAAGTTTTGGAAAACTGTGTAAGTCTGTCTCCCCGCCCCCACCCCTGGTCTGTTTTTTTATTCTGTCTTTTTTCCCCATTATTTTTCCCCATTAATAACTCATTACTAAGCCTACTAATACAGGTTGCATATCTGTGTGTGCTGCTCCAAGGAGTTTCATATGTGTTGCGCTTCCAATCAAGTGAAGGGTATATTTTTACTGACATTTTTGTTGGAATGAGTATGCGCTGCTGAGAAACAAGATCTTACCACTTTTGAGTATATAACTTCAGTTAGATGGATCATTTGCTAGGGAAGGGCAAGATGTTGTTCTCTAGAAATGCTTACTAAGAATTTCAGAGGACAATTCACTTCTCCCTGAAGGGTTTAACTGACCATTTATTTGCTATCTGAGCTGCTAGCTTAGATTGAGATGTGTTCATGCCTAGGAAGTAATAAGATAATTATTGTCAGCAGAGACTACATTTCAAAATGCCCTGACAAACAGTTTCAAAGAAAATAAATAGCTAGAAAAGAGAAATAGCATCATCAAAGAAAATGCAGTAGTGCATTTTACAGTAGTGTGTGGAAAATGTCTACATTCAGTCTACATGTATAGATTAAGGTTTGGCAATGATGATTATAACTTTAAAAAACCCTCCAAACACCATGGTGGGGAGAACTAAGAAAGCCCAACACTTTGATACAATAACCTCATCCTTTTTATTCTTTCTCTATTTTGAATAATGTATTTTATTTCTTACTTCCAACCAAGTTCTAGTGACTGAGATTTATCTAGAGAAAAGATATTCGGTATAAGATAGCAAAATATTTGTGATATATAAATAAAATAAATAACATGAATAAGTATGATAGTTTGAAGTGATTTATGCAAAACATTGTATCACACCATGAAATTACAGAGTATGTTTGATATTGCTGCCACTTGCTCATTAGTCATGCATCATTTTTACAGTGAAATTAAGTTGGTAGAAAACCTTTAAAATTCAATCCATGTACATTTTTGAAAAACAAACTCTCAACACAAACCCAGACTATCTAGAAATGTATTCATTTACTTAATATTAATGTTATTCATCATCTTAGATTAGCAGAAAATCCAGACTGCTCAGAGAAATAAATATGGGAATAGAGGTAATACTCACACAAATAAACATACAAAAAAACTGGGATTAGAGCAGATAATACAGTAAAGATCATCGTATTGTTTTTTTTATTAATTTAATGCTGTCACTGTCCAGTAAAAATCTGGCTGTGTTTTAAAACAAAATGGCTAACAGAATTTTCCACGGAGGAAATATTGGTGTTATTTGTAATTCCAGTGTCAACAAAACTGAAGAATATACTTGGGAAATACTTTTCCAATTAATTAATTGAAATATGCAATCTTGTAGAGAAATATAAAAAAGCATCCACTTTCAGGATTACTCTATGAAACAATATTTCTCTATGAATCAATATTGTATAGTATGGGTGAAAACCAATTCAAATTGAAGGTAATCCATCAGGAAAAAAGATTAATTTCACTTATGAATGGGACAATATTCATCTGAATGTTTTTCTCATTGGAGAATTCGCAGCACTTCTTTATTTTTAAGCCAAAGTATTTACACATATTTTAAAAACCATTGAGTTAGAAGGCTTTGTTCTTTAGGAGGAATAGGCAGAGGAGAGGATACCTGATTATTATTATTTTATCCAGCCTTTTTATCATAATAAGAACTGGTGAGGCAGATTGGAATCTTTATTATCTTAAAATGTCTAGAACAAGTATGAAAATTCCAAAAATATTACCTGAAGAAATACTTTATAATCCTTTGCTGTTGAATGGTTTTTCAACATTACTCTAGGGCTTCAATTATTTCACTTCACTACTATGGGAGAACAGTCCCTCACACCAGTGTAATGTTGGCTATTGACTTATCTCAACTTAAAATATATGACTCATTGAAGAATTCAATCTACAGAGTATACAAGGATAGAATTTAAGCATCGGATATTTGCATTTCATTCATTTCTTGTTGTGTTACTGTACAACAAATGTTTTGCCCTTATGGCCTTTGTTGTAAGAGTCTACAAAGGAGTCAACATTTGGAGTATTTTTAACTTGGCTGCAGGCTTTAGGAAAACTTGTTCTTTTCTTTTTTCTTTTCTTTTGTCTTCTTTTGTTATAGCATGAAAAGCTAATCAAGTGTCTTAAAAATGCCTAAGCAACAAACAGGATGACAACTCTGACAAGCTTTAGCCTTGTCCCAGATAATTTTGTGAAGTCACTTTGCTTTCAAAAAAGCTATTTTGAAAATGCACAGGGAACAGAAAGAGGAATTAAACAGACAATACGCTTCAATGTCCAAAGCATCTATTTGGCGAAGCTGAATGTGTAGGGCAGCTTCACATATGAAAATGTTATTAAAAATATAGCAACATAACACTTGAGATTATCTAATAACTGGATAATTCCTGAGCCAGCTTCATCAAATGGACCAAATGAGAAAGTATTAGACATGCATGAACTTGCTCTGATGGTTTAGATTATTTTGAAGCTACAGTACAAAATTGTCTGTCTGTTTATTCACAGATGAGTGATTATTGAAGTCTCAAATAAAATATGCAGTTTTAGTAATTTGGAATAAGGCATAAATAATAAAGTTATTCTAAGATATAAACAAATTTGATATGAAACACGAAGTTTAATGAGAATGTGAACTATTTTCATGGAAAAAAAACTGAATTCAAAACAGAATGCAAGTATTTACTAGAGCATCAGCATGAACAATAGCTGTAGCATTAAATATAAAGAAAAGGCATAATCAGACTATAATTATTGCTTTTGGTAATATGAAGGATAATTTGTAAGTATTATTGAGGAAGCTAGTACCCAGCCTTTTATGCCTAAAATAGAACTAGTTCTCACAAAATTTGCTGACATTGTAGCTAAACTTTAAAACAAGTGGAACAAAAAAATATGTGATGCTGAATTTTTTTTTAAAAAAATTAGTTTTTATTAATTAGAACAGTCCAACTAAGGAATGTTTTACACAGGTGTCTTGAATATATTTTAGTTTAGCTGTGAATCATATAATTAAGACAGATATTTTAATAAAGTTTTATGTCCTTTCCTAGATTGTAATATTACAGCATTTTAATTTATTTCCTGCACATGAACAATTTTTACAATGGAGTTTATACGATGACATTTATTTCCTTCTCTGTATGACTGTAGTTTTTATTCACCATTACATCTGACTTTTTCTCAACTTTATTATATTTTAGTATCTTGATCTCCTGCTGATCAAATAAATTAATGTAGTATGGATCCTACAGGTGCTATTGAAATATGCAATCATGTAGTAATGCTATCCATTGTTACAAGAAAAAAAGCTAGTGTTTCAATATATCATTATTAAAGATTCAAGGTTATAAAATGATATAAAAATATAAAAAAAACTCTAAAGAACATTTGGAAAATTAAAGAACTTCTGAGTATCCATGAAAGACAACTACACGGCACTAGAACAGTGGCCCCCAACCTTTTGGGCACCAGGGACCAGTTCCACGGAGAGAAGGTTTTTCTGCGGACCTGAGGGGTTGTGGTTTGATATGTTGCCTGCATCCTGCAGATAGGGGCTTCGCTTGTTTGCACAATTTCGTTTCTGGCATGCCAAAGACCAGTGCCGGTCTGTGGACAGGGGGTTGGGGACCCCTGGAGTAAAAAGCTTTAAAGTCTGTAAATAAAAACTTAATTTTCTGTATATACCTGATGCAAATATACGCTGAATAGCACAAAGGAAAGATACTTAGTAAATTAATGTTCTTTCATTTGAAAAAGAAAGAACAATATTATATTTTTTAATAATATATAGTATAGTTTTTAAAATCTTAATCCATATAGTTTTAATATTTTAACTGTTTTCTACCTATCGTAAAACTTGTAAGCCACCCAGAGTCAACTTATAGGGAAGTTAGGTAGCATAAAAATTAAATAAATAATAAACAAAAAAACGTTTTTATTATTCATGTTAATCAGGATGAAAGATTTGATTCTGGTATAACAAAATCAGCATTTTTTATTACTGAGGAGGATAATCATTTTTAAATAATATAGTTCTTATACAGGTAGTCCTCGACTTATAACCACAATAGAGTCGAAAATTTCTGTTGCTAATTGAAACAAGTGAGTTTTCCCCATTTTAAGACCTTTCTTGCCACAGTCGTTAAATTAATCACGGTAGTAATTAAATTATTCAAACTGTTGTTAACTGAATCTTAGTTCCCCGTTGACTTTGCTTGTCAGAAGGTTTCAAAAGGGGAACATGTGACTGGGACAAAATCAACCGTCTTAAATATGAGTAAATTGCCAAGTGTCTTAATTTTGATCACATGATCATGGAAATGCTACAACGTTCGTAAGTGTGAAAACTGGTCATAAATCACTTTTTCAGTGCTGTTGTAACTTTGAATGGTCATTAAATGAACTGTTGTAAGTCAAGGAGTACCTGCACATGTGACTTGGGTTTGATCCGTAATAACTTGTTTTGGTGTATTATTCATAGTTTGTTAATGTGGTTTTGGGAAGAGTTTTATGATTTAAGGGTTGGGGTGAGAGTTTTAATTATATATACCCAAAAATATAATTTATTTTCACATGAAAAATAATGGATTTATTGAACAAAGCAAAGTCTTTAGATTTTAAGAGAAAAAGACAAGGCTATCCTGGATTTACAGTCCTCAGTTGATGATATGTTGTTCATTCTGCTTATGAACCGACTCTTCCTTGATGTAATTCAAGGACAGATCAATATCGTTCCAAGGTTTAATGATGGCTGTAAAAACTGAGCTTTTAAAAAAATGTATTGGTTTTTTTTCCTTTCCTTTTTTTTCTTTTTCCCCACCTGGGAATTAATTTGTTAAGCATCCTTGGGGAAATATTTGACAGAATTCTGGCTGAACAGGGAGAAGAGGTGAAAATGGCAGTTCATAAAAATTGTATGAATGAAATAAAAAAAATTATTCTGCTTGTTTGATTTATAGAAAGTAAAAATAGAGTGACTTATTATGAATTATGAAATGTTTTGTATGAATAGAAAGATTGGTTCCTAATGTGGATTGAATAATAAAAGGGAATGTATGTTACAAATACAGTATTTTGTACCAATAAATGATAAAACAGTATTTTGTTTGGTCATGTAGAAGGAATAAGTGATAACCGTAAAATAAATATATGAAAGACGATTGCCTAGGTTGAAAAAGAAGTCATGTCTTATGGCACAGAAAAGATGCTCAGAAACCCTTTGCATAACAATTGTTATTTGAAAGATAATAACATGATGAGTACATGTATATGTACTGTATATGCATATGTATATGCATGAATAAGGGAACGCGGTGGCTCAGTGGCTAAGATGCTGAATTTGTCGATCAGAAAGGTCGACAGTTCGGCACTTCAAATCCCTAGCACCGTGTAACGGAGTGAGCTCCCGTCACTTGTCCTAGCTTCTGCCAACCTAGCAGTTCGAAAGCATGTAAAAATGCAAGTAGAAAAATAGGGACTACCTCAGTGGGAAGGTAACAGTGTTCCATGTGCCTTCAGCGTTTAGTCATGCCGGCCACATGACCACAGAATCATCATCAGACAGGGCTGGCTCTTCGGCTTAGAAACAGAAATGAGCACTGCCCCCTAGAGTTGGGAACGACTAACATGTATGTGCGAAGGGAGCCTTTACCTTTACCTTTATGCATGAATAAACAACAGCTGAAAGAGACATGACAGTGATATTTACCATAGAAGTGGCAGATCTGGAGGATTTGGGGGCACTTTGGAACTGCTTCAAATACTCATATGTATAAACAAACAATGTGTCATACAAAGCGTTAGTCTCTTCTGTCTTCATTCCAAAATAATATTGGATAAGAATTGATACCCCTAAAACTTTTCCATGCTAAGAATTGGGTGCAGAATTCTTTTAGTGGAAATAAAAACATCAACTAGATTATATAGAAATAGTCGGTCAAGCAGAGCACTGGATTAATGGCTCAGTTCTGCTCAGATATCTCTTTTATAAACTCTATTTTTCTATTATGGCATAAAGAAAACAGTTTCTGGTTAACAATTTACTAGTTCATTTCCTTTGGATCTTTCTTGTGTATAATATGGCTAATATTTAAGTTATGTAAAGCTTTGATAATTTTAATAAATTGCAGTCATATAATGCATTTTCCCTTTATATTTATTTTTTCCTCCAGTATAAGTCATTCTATGGCTGCATAGATTGAAATGTGGCACTGGAAATCCTTTTTATAGTCAAGCAATGTTCTGAAAAATAGGTTTTCTCTACCTGTAAATTGCAGGGGTCATGGCTAACAATATGGTGATATCACCAGAGTGAAAGCTACTGAAATATTCATCCTTTTCTTTCAATTTTGAAGAGTTGGAGTGAGGGAACTTAGATGAAATATAGATTAAGATCCTTAATAGAGTATTAGCATCCCTAATTTAATTATGAATATTATCTCAGTTTTGTGGTGACTATGGATATTACCAAAAATTGACCAGATAAAATGCATATAGTATAGAAATATAAATATAATGCAGTGTCATAAAACATTGCAGGTGTTGAATTATAATCATGGGAAAGTGACAGGCAGATAGGTAAACATCCTGAACATTGTCTGAATCAATGTACATGAAACCTCACTCAAGGAAAAATGTATAATAAGGTTGTGTCTTGAAGTAAACAACCATAGTTTGCTCTGTTTCAAGATTTAATATAAGCTTTACTTATGACCCCAAACATCAATCTTGTATGATTGATGTCCAGAACAATTTAAGATCTATATAGTGTACAATAAAATAGTATCCAGTTAATGTGCTGAGTAAGGGATTCTAGGCTTAGTTTAACTAATTTTAAAGCGCATCCCCTTTGCCATTGTGCCAATGTATTTTAAACTTTGGGGGGTGGGAAACAGAAAAAGGGACATTAACCACAAAGTGATATGGAAACAATGGATGTCTTGATAGAATTTCAAAATATGGCTTTGAAATCGACAGTTTGATTCAATCTCACATACAATTTGCTTTAAATATTTTTAAGACAGATGAGAATTGTAGATAAATATATTCATTTGTTCAACTTGTTTCCTATCTTTATTACAATTTGACTACCAGGTATATGAAACTATTCAGTCTTTTATTTTATAATCATCATCTTCATCAGCACCAGCAGTAGTACCATCATCATCTTAAACCAATCTGCAGTTTCCTTGACTTTCCATGATTTAAATCCAAGGATGATATAAAAATGGAAACTTTAGTTTCATTGCTAATGGAATGCCCTCTTAGTGAAACATTGTTGGAGAGCAATTTCTTCTTTCTCTGGAGAGATTGAGCAAAATCATGCATCCAGATTCTCTTTCCCAAATTTTAAAGATTGTTTAGAAAGATCATTTGTTTCTGGATCCAACAAAGATTGCCCAGAAATTTTCACCTGTTGACATCTTTCCTAGACAAGATTATCAGGTAGCATGTTTATGAGCATTTGTACAGTCAGGCTAGAATTAACAGGAGTCAGAATGCATTTATTCCAAATGGGTCATGCCAGACCAACTTTGCTTCCCTCTTTAATAGAGTTATTAGCTTTGCAGTTCAGGGGAATGCCTTATGCTATAGTCCCTAACAAAATTTGAAATTCTGACCAAGATACTAGTCTTACATGGACTCACAGGCTGAATGACCACGCTCAAAGAATTCGTATTAATGATTCTACTTCAGTTTGGAAGAAAGTAATTAGTGGAATGCCATTGTGGACATTTGATATTCAGTCTGTTTATTAATGATTTAGATGAAAGATTTGAGAAAACAGTTATAATTAACAATCCTCCCCCTCTTCTCATCATACTCCTCCCCTCCCCATCTTTTTAGCTAGGTTGATTTTTTATAGTATTGCATTTTAGGTATTTTATCAGGTTTTATACAGTTTATCTTTCAATATTGTAAGCTGCTCAGCATTATCGTGTGGTAAGATGGGCAGCTAATAAATTTTATGAATACAATAATGTGTACAGAGAACACAAACTGGAGGAAGTACCAGTATGTTAGATGAAAATTTAACAAGATCTAAATATACTTAAGCAGTGGTCTGAAATGATTTTAACAGGAAAAAATATGAAGTTATCTAATTGGATAAGAAAAATGTAAAGCACAAGCATGGCTGGAGGAAATGTGGCTTTGCAGTAGGATAATTAAAAGAGATTTGGGAGGGGTGCTCATGGTGGGGAGCCGAAGGAACCAAGATGGTGGGTATCATCTTTTTGACCGTATGTTGACATCACACGTACATAGAGGGGCATGGAATTTTGATCCATGACTTCATCACCTTGTCCCCTTTAATTATTTTATGAAAATAGCACGTAGAATCGTGCAGTTTTGGTCATTGCTTGCTTTAACCTAAAGATCTTGTCATGCAGATTACCAATGTTATGAAAATTAAATATATAATTTGGGACTATGTTATAGTCTAAATTCTAACAACTGCAGCACTGGAATAGGTAAAAGAATGTGAGAATTGCAGACCAGCAATACCTGGTTTAGAAAAATGGAAGATGAATGCTCTTTGGTTCAGATGGCTCAAGCCAATGCACATGGTAGAAACTTTGGTTGTTATTCACATTGGAATAGTAGTGTATTTGAACCCACTGTCAGCCAGGAGCCAATTAATTTTTAGCAGATACAATAAGTGTTCTGCTTCATCTACTCTGAAATTTTACTGATTTTTTTTCTGCCATCAAAAAGAGAATTGAGATAGCTGGTCTTTGGCCTGTTGTATTGCTTTAACTTATGGATATATTAAATGTAAAAAATGATGAAAGGCTGAATTCTCTCTCTATATGTGTGATGTAGCCTCCAGGGAATAATGCTGCTTCAAAAAAGCCTTTTACGTTTGAATCATAGCCAGGACACCAGCTTGGGTTCATTTATTCAATTTTGAAGCCTTCCCAGTTGGCAAGAGTTATTTTTAGTAAATGCTGATTTGTTAAACGTTGAGGCAAAAAGCCCCACTCTTTGTAAGTTTTATCATGCCTATATTTTTATCAGTTTTGGATCACAGCATGCAGGCAGTGGTAGCCCTTAAGAGGATGGACAGAAAGAAGGGTGCTATGTACTTAGTGTGATGTGATGGGGGGATATAAATTTAAAGGGCACCATAGGTTTCCTTGCAGGCACTGAAATTCTCAGCTAACACCTTCTGTTCCCTAGCAAACAGCTGAGTCTGGGTTCTTAAGAGGAATGTCTTTGTTTGGATTCTGAAAGGCATTGTCTGCCTTATAATATAGACATATTAGTCTGCCTGTTCCTGTGGCTTAATAAAGTCTGGTAAACAGGCTTCCTTTAACACCAACTTTCATTTGATCTAGGCCAAGCATTTTTGTAGTGACAGGAGGCTGCTGAGACTTATCCTGGCAATTGCTTGGAGAGAATGTCATCAAAGGATTGGTCCTTTCCTCTCCAGTGACTTTTTAAAATAACAAATAGTAAATATCATATACAGACAACAAGCATTTGCCACAAGCCATTTGTTTTCAAGCTGACTGAGCCAAAATAGAAGGATTGTGATTTATTACCTAGTAAAGACACAGAAATGGATGTCTCTCATTCCAGAGAGTTTCTCATCATTTTGCCAGTTATATCTGTTATTTCTGATGGCTATGTTTTCCCTCTGGTTTTTTTATTAGTTTTCCAACTTGTCATGTATAATATTCTCAATAGATGAACTATATGTTGGATTCTATATATTGGACAGCTGGGACGTGGTGGCTCAGTGGGTAAGACGCTGAGCTTGTCGATCGGAAAGGTCGGCAGTTCGGCGGTTCGAATC
>JANHJO010008131.1:86740-101241 GCA_032468235.1 Pseudoxyrhopus heterurus | reverse complement strand
TTGAAACGGAGATGAGCACTGCCCCCTAGAGTCGGAAACGACTAGCACAGATGTGCGAGGGGAACCTTTACCTTTATATATTGGACTCATGTTTAGAGGTTTGAAGGATTCCCTTCTGCATACTGGAAAAAATCATAGAGGTTGCATCAGTTTGGAGACTAGTCCTTCCACTGGTTACTCATTTCTCTATCTCTTACCTTCTCAAGTTCATAGCATATAAAAAGAGGTAGTAAGCATCTGGTAATGTATGAAAATAGGATGTCTCTCATTCTGGAACGGGTCAAATTTCAGTGATACTCTCAAGCTAATCTATGAGGTCTTTCCATGACCAAGCCAATATGTTTCTTAACTATATAATAATATAGTCCATCTAGATTAAGTTATTTCTAGTTAGATACCATTGAAAGCAGTGACTCCGATGAGCATTTAGTCCTTCTGGTATCAAAGTTCAGCTAGCTTTGTCTAGATTCAATAATTGCCTTTTATAATGCCTTTTAAATCAAAGTATTTTACTTATAGGGCTACAAACAGTGACTTAAGAGTCTGGCTACATATGAATGTCTGGGATATGCTATAGGGAGAGAAGATAGAGGCTGAGCCAGAAAAGACATGCTTTTTTGGTCCCACAAGATGACAATATCTTTGCTATGCTACCAAGTTAGTGTTACTACCACCTTATGATAGTAACCGCCACATGCTTTTTTAAGTTAAGGATATGAACTGGTTCAGACACATACAGAGTTGAGATGTTAATTAAAGAGGCTCATCCTGCCACACCATCATCAGATAAAACCCTTTCTCATCTAAGGCCTTGATACTATACCATACAACCCTTTTAAGCCACTGAGCTGCAAAATCATCCGCCTTTGTCTGAACCAGCTGGCTTTATTTAGGGAATTTTGTTTTAACAACTGTATTATCTAAAGCTGAGATAAGTTTTTAACCAGGATTCCCAGAGTTGTTGCTCTTGAAAAAGGTACAGGTTTACTGGGATTCTGTGTTTGTATTTTGACACTTAGCGTTCACATCCTGAGAAGAGTGTGATAGGATGAGGTAAGTCACTATTTTCCATGGCTGATAATCCTCATTTCCTTTTATTTAGTTTTAACTAAAAGCCTTTGTATCCATGGGGATCATGAATCCCATCTTACTTCTTTTGGGTATAATTAGCATGTGATCTTTCACTGTTTAGAAGTAGGAATATTATATCAGGGGTTCAAAATTCAGACAATAGCAAAGGATTAGAGCTTTTTTATTTGCTGCTAAGTAGTTGTTGACTAGATTTTGTAGTGTATGTGTTATCCTGTTCAGGAAGTCGTGCAATACAGCAGCATCATGTAATCACCATAAAATGACTTTTTCTAAAATAAATTCATAAAAAAATAAAGCAACCAGATAACTAGTCAAAGTAGTTGTGATTATAAAGGCTTGTGATTATAAAGGCTTACAACCTCTATCTTTTTCATTCCTTTCCGTCAAATTTTAAACAAAATATGAAGCTCACTTTCTGATCACTCCATTTTAAAGTTATTTCTCCTGCGTTGAAAGCAGACTAGTAAGTCTAGCTAAACACCAATTTTCCAACTAATGGAAAAAAGAGGGAAGGTAAAGGTAAGCATTTTTCCTTGAATATGCTAAATTTAAGAGAAGAGGTAATTGGTACAGGTAGTCCTCGACTTACAACCTTTCATTTAGAGACCATTCAAAGTTACACAAACACTGAAAAAGTGACTTATGACTGTTTTTCATACTTACGACCATTGCAGCATCCTCCAAGGTCACTGGATGAAAATTGAGAGACTTGGCAAGTGGCTCATATTTATGGTGGTGGTTGCAGTGTCCCTGGGTTATGTCTTCACCCTTTGTGAACTTCTAACAAGGAAAGTCAATGGGGAAGCCAGATTCACTTTACAATCGTGTTACTAAGTTAACAACTGCAGTGATTCACTTAACAACTGTGGCAAGAAAGGTTGTTAAACGAATTCATTTAATATCTGTTTTGCTTAACAATCGAAATTTTGGGCTGAATTGTGGTAAGTTGAGGATTAACTGTAATAGGTACATTGTTGGCAGATATGAAGCACCAGGATAGGGCTGATCATCATAGACAACATCTATAGGATCATTAATAGTGAACAGGACATACTTGATAAATCAATATGCTGAAAATAAGAAACTTTTGAGGCATGGGTCCAGGGGCTTCATGTGGAACCCTTAAGCTTTTCATGTTCCTCCCAGTCTCCTCAGTCTTATGCTCAAAGCACTGGTCTTCAGTAAGACTCCAGGATGCACAAAAATCCATATGGTATTTACTGGCATTGATTTTAAAGGAAGTTGTATTTGTGATTGAGATTAAGAGACTCTGGAAATGTGCATGCTCAGGATAAGGTTACTTTCTGTGATGGTCAAATTAGTCCCCTTATCCCCAAAAGCGTATCTATACCTTTGCTCAAAAAAAAATTAGATGACCATGTTTTAAAGAAAGGAATGTTCTATTTAAGCACTTTCAGAGGAAAATGGGATGAACTGATTGATTGACTAAAAGAGACAGGGCAAAAAGGTGGCAACTGGTGAGAAGAAATGAATATTATGAACGCTGAAAGCTTTGCATGAATGAATTTTAACATTCTTCCACGCTTACTAATAGGGTATGTTTTTACTTTTTTTTCTCTTTGAATCATAATATATAGAACTATATTCCTTTCTAGAATATATGTGGACAAATAGCATGATATCAAATAAATATAAATGAACAGAATCTGTGGGTCAGAGATTAAAGATGATCAGACAAGAGGAACATGTCAGATAAAAATAGAAGCTAAAAATGAGATTAGCTAAAATAAAGCAGAAGTATTTTCTCGTGAGAAGTAATTGCTTGGTACATGGGTTTGAGAGAATGATAGGTGTGATAAGAAAAAAAAACTTGCAGAATAACTTTTTAAAATTGGATATATCCAAACTTTACAGGAATAAATGCAATAACTGAACTGTATGATTAAAATGTTGAGACGGCTGGTTATGTTCAATATTGCAGCATCAGTTGTTCCCAACAATTTGAACTTTTTGTCCCCGTTCATTGCATTCTAATTAGTGTATGGGAGGGTAATAATTTGAATGTAGTAGTTAAAATGGCCATGGGGTCGCGATGGGTCGGACACGACTTTGCAACTAACAACAACAAGTTAAAATGGGAAAATATAGCTCCGTTGTAGCCTATGTGAAGTTTTACTTCTTGGTAACTAGTTAAAAATAAGTGAGATATATGTAATGATGTTCCCACTGATTTGAAAGTTGCTGACATTGGAAGGACACATTGCTGCAGAAGAAAGACTACATTTGTTCTTTCATAGAGCAATTTCAAAAACTTGCAAACAGCCAAATAGTAAAATAGAGCAGTAGATTGAAATGCATTCATTATGAGAAATAAAATTTAAATGTCTACAAATATGAACTGCATTGAAAAAAATAAATAAAGCTAACATCAAAGCCTGCAAAACAACCATTGGCAGATTTACTCCATGGCCTAATTGTTTTCCTGATGTTTTTTGTTTGTTTTTGTTTCAGTCTGAGCAAGTCCATGGAATAGTAGAAGCAAAGATCTGCATTTGTTTGGAGGGGGGTTGATGATTTACAAGTTGATGTGTTTTTTTATAATTAATAAGCATTTCCTTAATAGGAAAAGGCAGCAGTAGGTACCCATTAGTGGGGCAGATGGGAAGATAAGTGTGTTTTAGAGGAAGAATACTACTTTATCACTGCATTTAATGCATATTATTAGTAATTTAGTTTCATGTAAAACATTTCATTTTCCCCACTGTTTCACCAGCATCTGTGACTTGGAAAATTATCCTCTTTCCTATGTGGCATTTCTTTAAGATTGAAAGATGAAGAGATACTTGGCAGCAGCTGTTAACCCACCTGTGGTGACAGCTTCTGTTTCATTTCAGTTACAAAATTCTCAAGCCATCAGACAAATGTTTACTTGTCCACAGTTAAAGGCACTACTTGGACTGTTGAGATCCAGGGAGAAAGGAATGTCAGAGCTTTTCAGCAGGGAGACCAGCACTATTCTTGATCAAATATTGCACCAATATGTCTGCTCTGAAAGAAAGAATGGCAGATAATGACAGGGTAATACTGGCAAGCCTGTGGCTTGGAATGCATGGGACAACCCTACTCAATGATTAAACTTATTTCTTTCTATGTGAACATCCACAGAGAAAGCTATCATTGTAAAAACTAATTAAAAAGGGGAAAGTTAGCAGAGTAACATGGAACACACTCTGCAACAGCAGCAGCATTTTATTTGTAAGGAAGAAAATGAACTAGCTTCTATCTCAAGAAATGAAATATCTCACAAAATATTCAGCAAAAGAAAATAGAAGAAATGAAAGGATGCTAATCCTCAGATTTGAGTACTGCTTTAGTTTTTTTTTAAAAAATGCCTATTCTTTATTAATCTTTTACCAGTGGAAGAGCCTCAGGGGTGGGCCAGTTAGGAGTGGGATTTGGGGGTTCTCTGAACTCAGCAGAGTCTTAGCAAGAGGATCTCCAAAGCCCTGCGAACCCCCAGCAGCCCACCTCTGATAGAGTCTGAAGGGTCAGAAGACACAGATTAACCTGGAAAAACTCTATCTACTGTATATGGTCACTAAAAGTTGATAGTCTATCTTGTTACAGTTCCAAAATAGTTGTAAAATAGCTGACCAATGGCTGAGTGTGCTTTGAGGGATCATCCCCATTGGTGAAAATTTACCAAAACTTCACATAATTTACCCTCAAATAAATAAAATAATTTATTTTCATTTTCTTTCTACTATGTGTAGAAGAGAATTCAACAATTTCTTATAGTACTTCCTGCTAAGCCAATCTCGAAGCTAGAATTCCAGACAAGATACTACTGTATGATTGAGGGGGTCTGTGGAGATCCTAGTTACCTCATTAGAAATATAATGGTATATTCTAAATCTAATTGCAATGGAAGGCAATGTATATAAAGAACAACTAATTTAAGAAAATTTAAATAAATGTAAGCTAGCTGTGCTATGAGTTGAAAAATCAGTAGTTGAGCAATGTTTGAAAAAATGAGATTGGCCATCAAATCAATTGTAATGTACTAGAGCTGGCAGGGCTAATGGCTTTTTTATTTGAGGAAATAATTAACATTCTGGCTTTGAAGATACAATTTTACTGAGTATACTAAAGCTTGCTATAATGTGTTGTATGTACAAAATTGATGGAGGAAGTAGTGGATCAAGTTTCACTCTATCTGTATCTACTGGTCTGAAACTAATCTTCAAGATCAAATATACCTGAAAGAGTTACAATAGAGAAAAGGAAATACATTGTAAAATATGATTAAAACATTTATTAGCTATTTTAACAGTAGTTGGATATTGTTTCAACTAAATTTAATAATCTTATTTATGACTATTTGCTAAGCTACAGAGATACCAAAGGAAAGCTTGTCTTGTACAAACCAAGCTGAGTATTATGGTAAATTCTGGGTTGAAATCAAATTAATTAGAATAACATTTACATTTCCTACAAATGCCAACACTAGCTATTCTTTTTTTTTTTTGTTAATCTAAAGCCACGATATAATGAAAAAGCTAAGGCCAGAAAGAAGTATGAGTGAATGAAAATGATAGCATCCCTTAAGAAGCCTTGGTCTTTAGATATAGAGTCACTTCATTTCGAACTGGTAAGATGTCTTCTGTACAAGCTTGAAATGTCACAGTCATTTTGAACGGCCCTGAAGAGAAGCTAATTTCCCCCCCATAACATTCCCAAATGAAATGGCAAAAGCTGTGATGGAATATGCTCACTTCAAATAGAAAGAAATTGCAGTCCAGTTTTACTGGTGATAAATGGTAAAGGCTATAAAGTATTTGGCTCTAAAGCAAAGGATAAGTCTCTACAGAGCCTTTAGAATAAAATGTTTCTGATGGAAGTGACATTATGAATTTTTAGTCTAATATGAAAAGTTTTAGATATATTAGAATTAATCACCAAAGAGGGTGGGGAGCTGTAATTCTAGTAGAAGAAATATATAGGCCTTCATACTTCTACATTGTTTTACCTTTTGTTTTGGCAAAATTTCTTCTAGTCTGGAATTATATTTTTTCTACAGAATCTTTTTCATCCATAGAAAAATCACTAGACCAATTATTTGCATATAAACAAGGTGGGGGAGGCACATACTCATACTATTTGAGATGAACTATAATTGTAGCACAGCTTTATCCATTTTACCTGCTTGTTGGCCTAGGCTAGTGCTCTCTTCTCATTTGCAAAGTCTTCCCTGAACTCTCCCTATGCTTGAAGATTTGGAAGCTTGAAGATTTTGGAGACTTGAAAACCAAAAGCAGATCGTAGAAACTGTTTTAATAGACAGTACCACCAACAGCAGATACCTTGACAGAGTCAGGAGGCAGCTGTCCAGTGACTAGGCCGGGTGTCAGCAACCTGTGGCTCTGGAGCTGCATGCGGCTCTTTGGGCTCTCTGCTGTGGCTCCCTGTTGGGTAATCCCACCACTGTCTGGCCCCGCCCCTCACCTTCCCCTCCCAGTCACTCTTCGCTTGGCCTGAGAAAAGTAAAATACAAAAAACAGAAATGAGAGGGAGGAAGGGAGGGAGAGAGACCCGTTTCCCACAGAAAAGAAAACACCGGGAGGCACAAAACCTGGGTAGGCATGGTGGGGGGATCATGTGACTGGGTGGGAGTGACATTGAATTGGCCATGCCCACCCAGGTTTTGTGGCTCCTGTTGTTTTCTTTTCTGTGGGAAACGGGTCCAAATGGCTCTTTGAGTGTTTAAGGTTATAGACCCCTGGACAAGGCCATACTGAGAAACAGAGACTAAGAGCTTGCAGTCAAGGTCAGCAGCAAGTGGCTGTAACTGACCCTAATTATAAAAGTCAATGTGTTGCCAGGGGTGATTACACATCTTGAGTGATAAGTAAGCAGAGGCTGGTCAGGTGGGAAACTATTATAGGGCTCCAAAGATCTGAGTAAGATCAAGACCGTAGTAGGCAGACTAAAGAAAAATTAAGTCCAATATACAAGTGCGAGTTTCCAAGTACAGCAAATTTTTTGGAAGGTCTAACACTGCCTTTAAAAAACTGGGTTATGAAAAAAAACTGGGGAAGGAATAGGATAGAGAAGTAAACTGTTGCCTGTCAGTAAAGCTCCACAACCATGAGATTAGAGCCATTCTACTTGTATGTTATGCACTCTAGGAAAAAATTTCAACAGCATCACATGATCCTCTTGTTATTCCAGGAAGCATTTGAGAAGGCTAACTTTTGAAAGGAATCAGAATGCTATCTCGATTTTGCTGGTGGCTATTTTTGGTCTTGTTGGTGGATATGGAATGCCTTCCCATTTTCTGACAGCATAATTTATGGTTGCAATGTTTCACAACTCTAAGAGAATAATTTCATCGTTGCTGCATAATTCAATCATATTTTTTATTTTCTTGTAATTCCCAGAAAGTAAAGAAGCCATAGAAATTCACATAATCAAAAAGGTACTATACATGCACTGAAAGGAAACCTGGGTAAAACTGAGAAATAAAAAAGAGCAAGAAAGTCCCCATCTCAGATACACTTTTAAGGAAAGAAGGGGAAAGCTTTACTTTTTTTTTTTGCTTTTTGTCATTGTTCACCCATCCCATAGGAATGGCCAAAAGCTAAGTAAGAAAAGAAGAATGCCACCCACAGAAATCTCATTATAGCCTATGTGAGAAGAATAAATCCAGATTAAAGAGCAGTGGGCTGAAATCAGAAATCATTCATTTCTTTTGTTTTCTTTTCCTTTTCCTTTTGTGCCTTTCAATATTCTTCTAGTTCTCTGACTTTGAGGTAAATAACACAAACTTCATTTTTACCATCTGGTCAAGATCAAGTGGTTGCCACTTTTTTTTTTTTTTTGAGAAATTACAAAAATAATTTCTCCAAGGAAGAGTGGAAGAGGGAACCTGTATCACTGAAGTGAATATTCCCAGGAATCTGGTGAAGATATGAATAGTTAGGTAGTTTAGAGATGCCCTGGTAGGAGCCAGTATGATTCACAAATGCTTAAAATAAATAGTTTTGAAAGAGCATATGTAATTTGTATGTGTGGTGTGGGGCCACCAGGTGAAATGCATTTGAGTCAATTGCTGAGTGCTGCATTCAAAGTTTTTTTTTTTTGTAAACAGTCAACCCCTTTGGGACAGTTGCAAAATAATACTGATGCAATGATAGCTGGAGCTTCTATAAAATTACATATGTGAGATGTTAAGTTTTTTTTTTCCTGACAGTTGGCTAAGAGGAAAGCTACAAAAATGTCTGCAAAGAAAAGTTAACAGCTGTTCATTTCTCTCAGTGGACAAACAGATTAAGATGAATTCTTCAGACACCCTAATGAGTGTATGTAAAAGAATGAATTTCAGGAAATGGTGGCATCTGTCATAGTTGATGCATGGCTGAGAACCTCCACATTCAAATAGACTTGAATAGCTGAATTTTAATAAGGGTTTTCCTCCACCAGTATATGTTTTGCATGCACAGAAAGACCTCAAATCCAGTTGGAGCTTGATATGGCTTGTTTTTAATGCTCCCTAATGTCACTTATCAAACTCCTTCATGACATTTAGAAAGCTCATTCTTCTGTGCATTTGTTTTCCAAGATGTCAGCAAACATAAAACTAGCTGAGGATGAAAATGTTTCAAGAGAAAGGACAGGGAATAGAAAGAAAAATTACATTGCTTCTTGTGGACCAATCTATGCATATATTTCACAGGTAAATATATATATGCACACATTTAATTGTGCATAATATACTTCATTAACTATCCTTCAAGCTGACTAATTATACCAGATGGTATAATTTGGGGGAGTACTTGGCTTCCCATTAATTATCATTCTACTACTTACTGAAAAAGGTATAGTTCTTTATTTAAAAAGTGAAAAGTTTAATAAAAGTTAAAGTTCTTGTTCAATACTGAAAATTTTGATACCTTATGTTGTTTTATAATGAATAATAATAAACAATAAAGGCTCTTCCACTTGTTTCACTCAAATTTTAGATTAAAATTATGTGAGTTAGGATTAGATGTTCAAAGCAAAGCATAGTTTTCTGAAGCTAAATTGAGTAGTAAAAATACTTTCAACACTACTGCATGTACCTCCATGAAGACATAATTAAAAATACTGCATGTACCTCCATGAAGACATAATTCCTGGTGTGAAACTTGACTGAAAAGAATCCGGATAATCCATTTCCTTCAGAGAACTATAATGTTGCCAACCAGAACCTTCCTAAGAACCTTAGACAGGACAAAAATTGTCCAGCACTCTTGGATGGCTTAT
Source organism: Pseudoxyrhopus heterurus (assembly GCA_032468235.1). NCBI lineage: Eukaryota > Metazoa > Chordata > Lepidosauria > Squamata > Pseudoxyrhopus > Pseudoxyrhopus heterurus. The sequence continues at coordinate 91,884 of JANHJO010008131.1, read as the reverse complement.
TGAGGAAGGGGAAAACCACCACTTCTTTAAGAGCTGGTAAAATCACCTCTTCCTCTTAAGGATGCATTCACCATTGTCTGGACCCAACTACAGGTGGTTTCCTGGTGAGACATGAACAATCAGGAGGGAAATGGATCTGATACGTAATATTCTGACTAGCTTGAGGTTGACTCAGCCTTCCATCATTCTGAGGTCAGTAAAATGAGGATCCAGATTGTTAGGGGCAATATGCTGACTCTGTAAACCACTTAGAGAGGGCTGTAAAGCATCATGAAGCAGTATATAAGCCTAAGTGCTATTGCTATAGCTAATATACAGTTGGCCCACACTTACAGAATTTAGTGGCTCGTTTACTTCCTCTGGACTAGCAAGTTCAAACTTCCCAGACAACCAAGCCAGTTGTGTCTCAATTGATGTCAGTTCTACTAGGTAGCCCAGATGAAGAAATAAACTCCATATGAAAGCTAAAAATAGTTTCATTGGGAATGGCTATAACAATAGAATTTTGCAAGTTTGATAGTGGTATCCCTTGTCTTATTTTCATAATCCAGTGATTTAGGAAGCAATCTGTCAACGTTCCAAAGAAACGCTAGCTAGCTTAGGAAGCTCCTAAGAAAAATGGCTTCTAAAACTGACACAATCTGCCTGAACTGCTACCAAATATTATTTTGTTTTTATGAATAAATCAGCCTAAAGAACCTACATAACAGGAGTCCAACTCCAAATAATTCCAAGTGTCTTTATTTGACAGATGTTTATTACTTAAGAGGACAGGAGCATCACTTTTCAGCATTCTATTAAATCTGTGAAATATGGATCATTGCTGAATTTGATTTTTGCAGGGTTTTCATCCCATCTTAAATTCTAAGCCAATTTAGCCATTCCATCTCTCCAATGATGTTCTTGAAAATTTATGCTATTTTGTAACATTTGTACCAAATTGTTCTCAGGTTCTTTCTAATTTTCTTTTGCTACTATTGACTAAGACAGTAGACACCCTTTTTCCTACAATGTCAAAAAGTAACCTGTAATGCATATAAACCTGGTTCTAATAAAAAAATTAGAGAGACAATATATATTTATTGTCAGGAATTTCTGATCATTATGTAGATGATTTTTGCTGTACTTAGTTTATATTTGCAGATGAGTTGTAGGTGAAGATGAAGATGAAGTGCACAACAGAAGCCTGTGGTCCAGTCAGTCCTCAACTTAAAGTCACATAGCCTTTATACATCATAAGCAACCAAGGACTATTGAAAAATCATTCAACAACAGCAGACTACAAGAGCCAGACCAAGTCCCTTGTCCAAGGTTTCCAAGATATACTTAATGAAAAACTCTCTGGTAATTTACCGCTTGTAGGGATTTGCTTTGAAAAGGGGACACAGTTTAAAGATGTCATTACACAGGCTGCAGCAACATTCCACCAGCATTGAGTCCCTCATTTTCAAAGCCCAGATGAGATGGGTGGAACACATTGACCCCTGGATACATTGCTGGTTGCTCTATAATGTATCATACTCGAGAAGGAGACGTTGAGGTTGACTATGGAAGCACTATAAAGAAGTTGTGAAAAAATCCCTATGCTTTTGTGACCTCCAGCCAAAGGAACTAGAAGCTGTGGCTGCTGTGCTGACAGAACCTGATGGTGAGCACTGTGCTATGAAGCCTCTACAGATTTTGAAGACAAACACTATATATATAAAAAACTGCCTGTGGTGTCATAGAATAACAACCACAGTTGCTACAGCATTGGACTTCCAGTGCCCTCATTATGCTAGATTCTGCACTCCAAGACTGGGACTGTAGAACCACATTCTATCCCCAAATGAATTACACAATAGCATGTCTTTTTCTAACCCAAAGGACTACCATAAAATTTATATATGTTCTATTTTATCTGACTAATGACTGAAATAAATATTATTTATCTATCTATAGTGACGGAAGCATTAAAGTAGACCTGTAAACATAACTGTAATAAGGCATGGATACAGTGGGACTTAAATTTAAGTGAACCAAATGGGTGTCCTTCTTTACTGTTCCTTTTTGAAAGAATTGCTTCAGTCAGAATAAATGCTGGGAACAAATTCCATTTGTGAGCTTATTGAAAGGGTTGGATTAGCAAGGTCTTCCTCGCATTATATAGCCTTTCTTTTTAACTTGAATAGCTATTAGCTTTTCCTCACAGCATATTTTCCAATAACAAAAACTACCTAACAGCCCTTTTGAAACGGTACAGTATGCTTTGAAACAGGCAAGCCTGAGCAATTAATTTTATTTTTAAAATGTCATTTGGAGTTGTGTGCCTTCGAAATTGAGAGGCCTGTTGTTAGGTTTGTCTGTCAATTTTATGGCAACACTAGTGGAGCCAGGCTCAGTGGGAGATGGTTTGCTGTGGAAGACATGTCATTTGGGTTAAGAGGCCAAGGTTGCCTGTTTTACACCAAAGGGCCTGACTATTACAGTCAAAGCCTACTTTTCAAGTTTGCTTGACTCAACCACCTGTCTGTTTATTTCTGGATGTCTCTGGGGATTTGGCTTGGTAGTTACATTTCCTAACACATTTGAGAGGGGGAAAAATACCCAGAAAATACTCTCAAAAACTAAGAATGTAAACTGGATTGAAAACAAGTACATAGGTTTTCTTTGTTCTCATTGTATTTGTGGCTTAATATACCTTGCTTATGTTGAAAAAGAACAGCAGTATTTTTATACAATTACCCAATTTTGGATTTAGATTCTACTAAACAAAAAAAAAATCATTTTCCTGGTAACATTTGGCAAGATATCTAATTCCTAATACTATTTGCTGCATAAAATCACCATCTCAGTGTCAATGGAAAAAGCTATCTGTATACAGTATTTATGACTGTATAATTTAATAGGTATAAATCTTAGCCTCTGATTGCCATCACTTAAAGGGAATAAGGCCCTATGGCTTTTCCATTCCAAGTTTAGTTGGTTTTCAGAGTTTTGAAAAGAAGTGAAACTGTAGATTTTTTTTTATTTAGGCCAACATAAAGTTCTAAGCTACAACCCATTGTTTTACCATTTCAGTTCATTCAGTAAAATATTCTAAATTGCTCTGTATATTGTCAACCTCCTGCCTTTATGCCTCATGCTGAAGTTACAAACTAATCGCTTCAGACTTTTAATTCTTAAGTCCTTTGCAAATCCCATCAGACACAGGAAGACTAATTTGGATAATACCTTGTTTTGCTTTGATTAAATTGTATCTGTTTGTTTAATGCAGCTAAACAGGGCTAGCAAATAAATAAATAAAATAAAACACATTTTTTAATGTAAATATATTTTATTATGAAATTCAATGCAAGAATGTTAAGATCTTGTGGTTGGTAACATTAACCATTTGACATGTTAGCCTTTTCTGGCTAACAAGTAATTTGGCCGCAAAGTTTAATATAACAAAGAGTGGATTAGTGTGCACATCAGTGTAACATATGACAATTGCTGGTTCAACAAAGTTACTTCATGTGAAATGTAATTGCTCTTCAGTGGTGAGAAATGAAAGCTTTTGCACTGAATAGGAAAAATCAGATGTACAAGTGGATGATGGGTAGTACTTGGTTTATTGTACTTTTGAATAGTACTTGTACGGAAGATCTGCATGCCAGATGCATATGACCCAGCAGTATAGTGCAGCTGCCAAAAGAGCCATTATAGTCCTGGGCAGCATCAATAAATCTTGGGAAATGATAGTTCTGCTCTATTCTCCGTTGGTCAGAGTGGACCTGGAATACTATACTCACTTTTTGTTGCCACAATACAAGAAGGATGCTGAGGGAACACAAGCCAAGGCACAGAGGGAGATAAGGAAAACTAGAACAGTAAGACCTACATACAAGTGAAGAGATGGAGGAAGAGATAAAGATGTTGTCCGTTAATATAAATGGATTGAATTTTCCTATGAAAAGAAAGTGAATATTTACCAAATTACAAAAAATGAAATTGGACATAATCTGCCTCCAGGAGACACATATTAAAAGGCAACACAGTAATATATTGAAATATCCAAAAATTGGAAAGATGTATTCAGCACTCGCTAATCAAAAGAAAAGAGGAGTAAACATCTATATTAAAGAACACTTAAAAGCCAAACAAATTTATACAGATGAAGAAGGGAGGATATTAATGATGGAAATATTAATGAATCATAAGTGAACCCTACTGACTGTAATATACGCCCCCAATAACAATCAAGAAGAATTTTATAAAATTATACAGGAAAATAGCGGAAATGGATTATGAAAACATGTTTGATAGGAGACTTCAACTCAATTGTTGATACTAAAAAGGACTATAGAAGTAGTAATGGTTTGAAAATAATAATAATAGGAGAACACTTCCAGAAATCTTTTTCGAATGGTCCATGAATTGGGACTTCAGGATACATGGAGAGATTTAAATCCGAAAACAAACCAATATACTTTTTATTCAACTAGACACAAATCATGGTCCCATATAGATATGGTATGGATGACAGCAGAGATGAGAATGGATATTCAAGATGCAGAGATAACATCAAATGTATGGGTAGATCACAATCCTCTACTACTAGTCACTAGTCAACACAAGAACGAGGGGGGGGGGGGAAAGGATCGCTAAAAATTTCTTCAAGGAATTATATAAATAAGAAAAAATATCAGATGTGGCAATCAAACAATATTTGGATAAAATGGACTTTCCCAAAGTACCAAACTCAGTAAGATTAATGTTGAATGAGGACATTACAATATTGGAAATAAAAGAGGCAATCAAAAGGCAAACAACTAATAAAACACCTGGTCCAGATGGTCTGCCTGCAGAATTGTATAAACACCTGCAGGAAGTATTGGAACAACAACTAGAAGTATACAATGGGGTGTGGGTGGAAGCCAAAATACCTGAATCATGGATTGAAGCCTACATTACACTGATACCTAAGGAAAATTCAGATCACCAACAGATAAAAAAATTATAGACCAATTTCATTGTTAAATGCAGATTATAAAATATTTGTATCCATAATTGCTGAAAGATTAAAAAGATTCCTTAATGAATATATACACCCTGATCAGAATGGGTTTCTCCCCAAAAGACAATTAAAAAATAATTTGAGAATTATATTGAATGTATTGGAG